>MDKJ01198114.1:0-20497 GCA_005239525.1 Nicotiana knightiana | reverse complement strand
ATATATATATATATATATATATAAAACTAGATTAACTAAGTAATTCTAATAACTATTTAGTGGGTATTAACCAACTAACTAAAATTAGGAATGGTTGTTACTAACTAATTAGCTAACTAACATGAAGTTACTAAACTGCCATTCTATGTGTTATCTTTCTCTACACTCTCCCTCAAGCTAGATATTAAACATACATTAAGTACACCTAGCTTGGAAGAAAGATATTCGTGCTGCATCTTGTTGAGTCCTTTGGTTAATATATCTGTTGGTTGCTCTTTTGTTGATATGTAAGTTATTTTGATAAGACCTTGTATGATCTTTTCTCTGTTGAAATGGCAGTCGATCTCTATATGCTTTGTTCTTTCGTGATACACTGGATTGGCTGCAATCTGAATTGCAGCTTTACTATCACTAAACACTTCAACTGGTAACTTGACATCTATTCCCACTTCGTTTAGTAAACCAACTAGCCAAATGATTTTTGTCACAATTGTTGCAAGACTTCTGTACTCAGCTTCTACTGAGCTTCTGGAAATAGTTGTTTGCTTCTTGAATTTTCATGATATTAAAGAGTCTCCAAATTTAATCAAATAGCCTGAAACAGATTTTCTTGAAAAAGGACAAGCAGCCCAGTCTGCATCACAATAGGATGAAATTGTGTTGTTGAATTTGCTGGAAAGAAGAATTCCTTGCCCTGGACTGTTTTGATATACTTGATAATTCTAATAGCTGCTTCAATGTGAGATTTTTTAGATCTTTGTAGAAACTGACTTAGTGTTTGAACACTAAATGATATATCTGGTCTTGTCATTGTTAGATATAAGAGTTTGCCTATTAATCTTTGATAAGAAGTTGTATTTTCCAGTTCTTCATTCCTTACTACTGCAGACTTAGTTCTGTTGATATGTTCATCATATTCTGTAGTTGTAAATTTCATGTTTGCATCAAGAGGGAATTAAAGTATTTTCTTTGATGCATAAGTATTCCTTGTTTTGACCCTGGCAAATTCTATTCCTAAGAAATACTTTAATTCCCCTAGGTCTTTCATTTTAAAATACTGTTGTAGATGTGATTTAGTTTCCTCTATTAACTTTAAAGAATCTCCAGTTACAAGCATGTCATCTACATATATTAATACCATAGTGATACCTTCTGTAGTTCTCTTTGATCATGTTGACTTTGCTGAAATTTGTACTTTAGTAAAGCTTCTGTTAGCTTAGCATTCCACTGTCTAGGAGCTTGTTTTAAACCATATAAAGATTTGACAAGTCTACATACTTTATTCTCTCCCTGACTTGTGAATACTTGTGGTAGTTCCATATATATTTCATCCAGTAAATCTCCTTGTAATAATGAATTATATACATCCATTTGATGTATATGCCAGTTTCTTTTAGCAGCTATAGCTAATATAGTTCTGACAGTTTTCATTTAAATGACAGGAGAGAAGGTTTCTTGATAATCTATCCCCTCCTTTTGACTGAACCCCTTAGCTACCAACCTAGCTTTATACCTTTCTATTTCACCAGAAGCTTTTATATTTAATTTTGTAAATTCACTTGCATCATATAGGATTTTTTCCAGTAGGCAGAGTTACAATGCCCAGTGTGTGATTATTTTAAAGAGCTTCAATCTCAGCTTTCATAGCATCTATCCACTCAGGATATTTGATAGCTTTTGAATATATAGTTGGTTCATTAGTATTTAAGGCTTATGTTAAGTAGGCTTGATATTTAGGAGTTAAGTGTTCATAGGTTATGTACTTTGATATTGCATAAGGTTCATCCTGTTTAGCAATTAATGACACAAAGTCTTTCATCCATATAAGTGGTTTCTTTCCTCTTCCTGATTTCCTTATGTTTGACTGAATAGTAATTGACTGCGGTATTTGATCTGTTTGTTGTATGATTGGAATTTGTTGATTGTTAGTTTGTGCAATTTCTATAGTGTAAGATTCAGAACCTTGTGTGTAATCTTGTGCACCTTTTGATGTTTCAGTATCTTCTTGTTGATTTGAATATATTTGACTTTATGTTGTAACTTGTAGTATTGGATCTGTTGTATGTAGTAATATGTCTGTTATGTTTGGTTGGTTAAATAAAGATTTCTTACTGTCTTGGTTTGTTTTAAAAGGAAATATGTTTTCTCTAAACTGAACATCTCTACTTATAAAGAATTTTTTATCTATTAAATCATATAATATATAGCCTTTTTGAGTTGTGGCATACCCCATGTGGGCAGAAGGTTTTGCTCTAGGTAGTAGTTTATCCTTCTGATTGATTAACTTTGCACAGCATAGGCAGCCTATAATCTTAAGATGTTTTAGTGTAGGTTTCTTGGCATATAATTTTTCATAAGGACTTTTGTTATCAATTACAACACTAGGAATCTTGTTAATAATATATACTGCAGCAAGCACACAATATCCCCAGAATTCTATTGGTATATTTGCTTGAAACCTGACAGCTCTAGTGAGTTTTAAGATATGTCTATGCTTTCTCTCAGCTACTCCATTTTGCTGAGGAGTATAAGGACAAGTCTTTTGATGAACTACTCCTAGAGTTTTAAAGAAATTTTCACAAACAAAGTTAACAATATCTGTACCATTATCAGTCCTAACGGTTCTGATAATTGTTCCAAATTGTGTTTTCATAAATGTAATAAATTTTTTCACAGCCACACATACATCAGATTTCAACTTTAACAGAAAGATCCAAGTCATTCTAGAGAAATCATCTACTATAGTCAGAAAAAATCTATTACCATCAACAGTAGGAATTTTGTAAGGACCCCATAAATTCATATGCACTAATTCAAAAATAGTAGAGGTTCTTATGCTACTGATAGGAAAATGATTTCTAGTTTGTTTTGAACAAGGACAAGTAGTACAAATATCTATTCTAGCAAATATATCTTGTGCATTTACAGGTAATAGCTTCTTGAGAACAGTAGTAGACACATGTCCAAGTCTTCTATGCCAAAGATCAATATCATTTGAATTAATCTCTTTACTGAATTCTGTCTCTTTAGTGTTTAGACTAATTGCATTATTTCTTGGTAAGTTTTGTCTATTGAGAATGTATAAACCACTGTCTTCTCTATCAATCACTTTCACCCTCCCACTGAGGAGTTCCTGAAATATGCAAAAATCAGGGAAGAAAGCAACTGAACATTTTAGTTCTTTTGTCACTTTAGAGACATACAAGAGATTATATTTGAATTGATGGATGTAGAACACACTAGTTATTGTGTTTTGTTCTGTTAATTCACTAGTTCCAATATGAGTAACTTGTGTAGTTTCTCCATTAGGTAAGTGTATTGTCTTTTGTTGACCTGTTTTTGTTGAGGATGTCTTATTTAACAACTCTAGATCAGCCACCATATGATTTGTAGCTCCTGTATCTATGATCCATTCTTTTAAAGAATTAGAATCTAATAAGGCACAAGGAATACCTGCTGCATTGGCTGCTGGTGTTGTTGTGAAAGATGCAGAGTTTGTATTGTCTTTGTTGAGTAGTTGCAAAATGTGATCATACTGCTCTTTAGTGAAAGTGCAATTTTCCATCCAAGGAGTAGTGTTTAGTTGTCCAACATTCTGTGGATTGTTAATATTCACTGCACTGCTTATTAGTTGAGAGTTCTGAGAACTACTCTCACTCCAATTGCTTCTAGACATCTGACCACCCTGCATACCATTATTAGATATACAATGATTGTATGCACTGTGTGCATTTGTGTTCCTTTTTCTTGGTCTATATTCCGGTGGATAACCTACTACTTTGTAGCAATTTTCTTTAGAGTGTGCTTTCATTTTACACACTTCGCCAGAACAGATTGAAATTCTTTCTAGCCTTCTGATAATTTCCACCAAACTTGGTTATACATTGAGACATCATAGTGATTGGTTCCAGATGTCGGATTTTCTCCTAGTACACCATCATTTGCAACTGATTTTTGGCTCTCATCACTAATCACCATGATATATGCTTGATTGACTGATGGCATTGGACTCATCAACAGAATCTGACTCCTCGCTTGACCATAAGAGTCATTCAATCCCATCAAGAACTGAAACAACTTTAATTTTTGTAAATGAACTACAAATTCTCTTGACTTTGGACAGTCACACCCAGGTGCAAGGACTAGTGCTTCAAACTCCTCCCATAGATCTTTTTAGTTTTGAGAAATATGAAGAGACAAATGTTGTTCCTTGGCTAATTGTTGCAATTTCTTTATGCAAATTGTATGATATTGAGCCATCGTATTTGTTAAATCTCTCATTTAAATCATTCCACACAGCCTGTGCACTAGAGGCATATATTATACTTCCCAGTAAACCACTACTAACAGAATTCATCAACCAAGAGAGTACTATAGCATTCAATCGTTCCCAATGACTCCATAGATTTTCTGGGTAATTTTCTTTGGCACAGGTTCCATCAGCCAAGCCAAACTTGTTTCTTCCTAAAAAGTCAATTCTCATAGATCTAAATCACAAAGAATAGTTTTCAATTCTAGTGAGCTGAAACGATATAATCTGAATGCCACTCACATCAGGTGGACTTAAAAATAATGGATGATTGTAATCAACAACATGCACACCTCCTTGACTGGAGATTGAAGCAGGAATTACAGCAGGAACAGTTTGTTCTTCATTTCCAGCCATAATCGATCAAGATTTTCAAGAATTTTTGAAACCGACTGAAATCTGACGAAACTTTGGCTACTGACTTCTTTTGATTCTGTAATCAAGATGATGAATCAAGGTTTAAGCTACTTATTTAGCTTGACCTGCTCTGATACCATGAAATTATGTTTGGGTTGAACCATATTCAGTTGAGGAAGAAGAAGATGATGGGAGAAGGTAGATACAGAGAGAGAAAAGAAGATAGAGAGAGAAGCAAATGAAAATCTTATTATTGGATCAATTGATTGAATACATTATGTAGGAATTATGCATATATATATATATACAAGTAGATTAACTAAGTAACTCTAATAACTATTTAGTGGGTATTAACAAACTAACTAAAATTAGGAATGGTTGTTACTAACTAATTAACTAACTAAAGTGAATTTACTAAACTACCCTTCTATGTGATATCTCTCTCTACAATAGTACTATTTTCAACTATGAAAACTTGTGAATTATAAATAAGTGAATTCTAATTCAAACAGTAAGCAATCCTTGTTAAGATCATGTCGAACATCAGATATGTAGATCCCCGCACTCCAAATCTTATCAGTTTAATCGAACAACCTTAATATAATCTCACACTTCTTTTGAAGATGGTAAATTTGCCCATATATATATATATATATATATATATATATATATATATATATATATATAGCTCCAATTAATATCTCTTAACCTGGGTAATAGAATTAATAATGTTTATTAGTTTTTATTTTTATTTTCTTAGTCATCTTAGTTATCGGCTAATCGGACATCAAACCAAAGAAATGGAAGAGAAAAAAACAATATCCCACTCTTCCCAACCCATCTGCAGCCTGCAGGTTGTCGGCCTTATAGTTTAAAGAACTTTCCAACGTTATTGTTAACATCATATAATTAATTCTAATTTGAATCATATAAAATATGTAGGAGTATTTGGTTCTATAGTGAACCTGAGTTCTTTACTTGAGAATATTGCTGTATTTATAAAGCCCGCAAGTTATATATTAAGATGCTAGCTATGAGGTGTATGTTTTACTTTCATAGAAGTTCTAGTGCCCTTCTAGACACAAAGGACAAGGAGTTTCATTTAACTAGATCCTGACTACTCAAACTAAAAATAACCAGCAGTTGGATCATTTTTTCATGTGCATGGTTATCTACATGCACACGTGGAGTCGGAATTATAATTCTATGGGTTCTGAATTTTGGCTTGAAAACTTCAAGTTGCTAATAACTGAATCTGATTTAACATTTCTACATAATTAATGAATTTGTTAACGCAAATGCACTAGTTGAAAAAAAGCTATTAAATTTGGCCGAACCCATAGTTGCGCTAATAGTTTAGACCCTGGAACGTGCCTACCTGAAATAGGAGCTAGGCCCTTATCATGTGTGTAGGAAATTTTTTACATATTTATACTTTTATCGTTTATTCTCACTCATGGACCTTAAACGCATCAGGATTTTCTTCCTCAGAAAAATTAATTATTTACATATTTATAGTTGTTGAGATAAACTTTTATTTATCAAATATTAGTTTGAGTGACTGTTTGATTCACTAAAGAACTTGGTTCTTTACCGTGTTCCTTAGACTTGAAGTAAGCAGTAAAAATGTGATGACCCGAAAGGTCATCTTGATTTTAGAACCTAATTTTGTGTTTCGAAGCCTCCAATAGCTTCTTTAAGCTTTCCTCGACTTGCATGCGCAGTCCGGGTATTTTTTCGGAAGGCTTTTATATTAAAAACTGATAAAATATGTATTTTTCCTTAAAAATTCATTTGAGTTGACTTCGGTCAATGTTTTGAACAAACGGATCGGGATCTGTGTTTTGACAGTCCCGATGGGTCCGGATTGTGATTTGGGACCTACGCGAGCCCGAAATCGAATTCAGAGGTCCCTAGCTCGAGTTATTGATATTTGTCAAAAAATTGGAAGTTTAAAGGTTTAATAATTTTAATGAATTGGCCGATATTTGACTTTGTTGATACCGGATTTTGTATTTTGGTTTCGGAACTCAGTATAGGTTCATTGCAATATTTATGACTTGTCTGTCAAATTTGATGAGAAACAGAGTTGGTTTGACGTGATTCGGACGTCCGGTTGTTGAAATAGAAGTTCTAAAGTTTCTTGAAAATTACATTTCGTTTTGGTGTCCGATTCATAGATCTAGGTGTTATTTTAACGATATGATCATGCGAGCAAGTTCGTATGATATTTTTAGACTTGTGTGCATGTTTGGTTTGGAGCCCCGAGGGCTCGGGTGAGTTTCGGATAGCCTACGAACCAATTGAACTTAGAAAAATCTGGTTTTGAGCTTCAACTGTCATCGGGTGTGTTGCGCTTCGCGATCGCGAAGCCTTTATCGCAATTACGAAGGGGAATCTGCGACTGGGGAGGTTTTACCCTACGCGAATGCGAGACCATGGTCACGAACGCGAAGCTTTGGGGGCTTTGCTCTATGCGAACATGACCAGTCACACATGAATGCGTAGCGTTAGATAGGCTGGGCAGGGGGAGTTCAGGTAACTATGCGAACGCGAGCTCAGTCTCACGAACGCGGAGGTGATGTAGACTAGACCTTGTCGAATGCGTAGAGTTACTCGCAATCGCGTAAGCCATTTAGGACACGCTCTTCGCGAACGCAAAGAAGGCCTGACCCCAGTGATTAAAACATTCAAAATAAAACGGGACTCTTCTATTTTTTCATAAATTCTCCATTAGAGCTCGGCCTAGAGGCGATTTTTAAGGGAAAACTCAACACTAATTCATAGGTTTGTACACTTAACTCATTTTTTTCCATTTATAACATCACCTATCTAGCCCTAATCTTTGTTCTTCCATGGTAGAAAACTAGAGACTTAGGAAGAATTGGGGTTTTTTTGTAAATTAGGGATTTAGAACTTAAATTGACGTCGGATTCCAAAACAAATTGTATAATCGGGCTCAGGAGTGAATGGGTAAATGGATTTTGGTCCGAACCTCGGGTATTGACAAAGTGGGCCCGGGGTCAAATTTTGACTTTTTGGGAGAAAGTTTGGAAATTCTAAATTTATGCATTGTAATTGATTCCCTTATCCATATTTGATATTTTTGAGTCAATTGTGGTTAGATACGAGATGTTTGGAGGGGGATTCAACAGGAAAGGCCCCGATAGAGCTTTGAATTGGTCTTTGGCGAGGTAAGTGCCGTGGTTAACCTTGACTTGATGGATTAGGACCTGATTGCCTATTTGTTACATGTTTAGATATTTTGTACAACGTATATGTGAGGTGACAAGTACTTATGCGTTGTTGTTGGGTCAAAACATGCGGTGAAACTTGTTTTTTTGCAAATTATTCCTTCCTTTGATTAGTTAATTACTAGTTAATTACTAAATTGATTGTTCTTTTCGCATTTATGAGCTATTTGAGATAATTAAGTATTGTTTTCTGAAGTTGAGGTTGTTATTGTGGAAACATTGTTGATGTGAGGCCTGTTCTTGCTTATTCTGTCTCCCTTTTGTTTATGCCCACTGTTATATGGTAAGGGAGAGTGTTAATGCACGAAAGGTAATGCCGTAACATATCTATTGATTATGATGAAAGTGAGAATAAAAGCACGAAGGGTTATGCCGTGCAGTTATTATTGTTTCACAGTGAGGTTGAGAGCAATAGCACGAAGGGTGATGTTGTGCCGATATTATTGTTTCACAGCGAGGTTGAGAGTAAAACTACGAAGTGTGATGCCGTGTAGTTTTTTTCATTATGTTTATTCGTTTTGCTGGTTAAAAGATTATTGAATGTTTCTTATTGTCATTCCCTGTAGTATTTATCATATCTTGTACCCCTTTTTTACATGCCCCTTCCCAAAATAACATGTTTAGCTTTTATTTGTTATTGTATTGTACGTGTATTGTATCTGCACAAGTTTATTGTCACGACCCAAAATCCTAACTCAGGTCGTGATAGCGCCCAACACCGGGGTCAGGCAAGCCAACAGTTAGTTACTAGTGAATTTTCCTTATTTGATAAAAACATCCCCACACTTACCAAATTTTTAAGCTTAAAAACGTTTAAGTGGAAACGGATACGTTAGCCAACTTAAATATATGTAGCCATAAGGATCATGAACCAATATATACATTTCCAAAAATATAAAGTCTACTATGTGTGCCAGGAACTAGATTCACAAGTCTACATGCGAACTAGTAGAATATACAAAAGATGAAATAAACTGTTCTACTGTCTGGAGGAAGTAGACAAAAATAAACAAAAGATAACTCCATAGTGCTGCTGAGAATCGCCAAGGGAAGCAGCTCAGCATGAAGTCAGGTCTAGAATATGCTCTCAGGGTCAAGCTCCGGTCTGATAACCAGATGCACTAACCTCAGAACCTGTACATTTATGTACAGAAGCGTAGCTTGAGTACATAAACAAATATGTACCCAGTGAGTATCCCGCCTAACCTTGAAGAAGTAGTGATGAGAGGTCGACGTGATACAAGCTATTTAACTTTCTCTCTTTCATAAAATGAACAGTTACAATTACAGGCTTCTCATAAGTTACCCAACATATAACAGGCTATGAACGTACGACTGATACGACGTGAAAAGTAAATGTGTACTGCCTAGGGTCGAACGGCCCGAACCATAGATGCATCTATCTGCCCCGCTCACGAATCAAACATGCGACATAATTAATATAATACTAAGACTACCCCGCTCGCGAATCATTCATGCGACTCGGGTTAATATAATACTAGGACTACCCCGCTCGCGAATCATTCATGCGACTCGGGTTCCCGTATAAATACATGATTAGCAGGACATTCCAGATAATTTAGCAGGGAACATACTAACAGGATGAGAATTTAATAATGTCAACTTCAAAGCATAACTTCTTAGGCCTTCACATGTGAGATTCGAGGATATTAGACTACTTAGACCATATGCAAGATCACAGACATAACACATAAAGCATGCTTGTGAGTCCTAAACTACCCGATAAGGCATAATAGTAGCTAGGCACGGGCTCTCGTCACTTCGTGCATGCGTAGCCCCCGCAAATAAGGAAAAACAACCATTTATAATCACCTATGGGGACAATTCCCTCTTACGAGGTTAGAAAGGAGACTCACCTCGTGCCAAACCTAATTTTCGGGTCAAGAACGCGCCCAAAACTCCGAACTCGTCTCCCAAGGACTCAAAACTTATCAAATGTTATACAAATATGTCAATTTATAATCAAAATTATGGAATTCTTCTATTAATTTAGTCAATTCATCATTCTTGAAGAAATTCCAAAATATACCCCCGGGCCCACATGCTCGAATTCCGGAAATTTTTGAAGGAATCGATTACCCGTAACCTAAGGATCATTAATATATTGTTTTTGTGTGATTTCATGACAAACTCCTTGGTAATTTTCCAAATTTTTATAAAACCTAGGTTTTTACTCTAACCCTTGAATTTTCACTAATTAATGAGTTAATCTACCTAAGAATCCAAGTACTAGACTAAGTTTATGGTAGGAATTACTTACCTCAAAATGGCTGGGTCGTTTGTCTCTCTTCCATGCTATAAAATCACCCCAAGGAAGAAGACGAATGTCCAAAAATGGCTTAAGTCCCATTTAAAACACACTGCCCAGCCGTGGTTTTGTACCTGCAGCTCAAGGACCGCACCTACGGCTCAAGGACCGCACCTGCGAGCAATAGCTCGCACCTGCGGAAAATGGGACAAGGGCCTGGGCTCGCACCTGCAGAAAGGAGTCCGCACCTGCGGGAAAGGGCCCGCACCTGTGAGAACTGGGAAGCCCACCTGGGGGCCACACCTGTGAGGCTGGGACCACAGGAGCGGTCCCGCACCTACGATCACACCAGAACAGGTGCACCAGCAGTTGCTTTAGCTGGTTTTTGGCCTCGCTTGGTGCCCGAGAGGCACCTGGGCCCACCCGATCTCCCGTCCAAATATACCAACAAGTCCCAAATCATAATATGGACTAGCTCGAGCCTTCGGAACACCCAAAACAAAACTAAAACTCAGAATCACACCTCAAAACCCCTAGAATCAAACTTAGGAACTTTAATTTTTGAATTCGGTAACAATTCGTCGAACTGACCTATACTACTCGGAATGACCCCAAATTTTGCGAGCAAGTCATGAATGACATAACGGAACTATTCCCGATCTCAAAATTTCCGTTTGGACCTCGATAACATAAAACACTTCCCAAACCACAATATGAACTTAAGGAAACTCTTATTCCGCTATTGGGCGCCGAAACACTCACGGGTCATCCAAAACCCATTCCGAACATACTCCCAAGTCAAAAATTATCATACGAAGCTACCGGAGCCGTCGAAACTCAATTTCGAGGTCGTTTACTCAAGATGTTGAACAAAGTCAAACTTGGCCTTAAAGGCTAACCTTAAGGAACCAAGTGTTCCTATATCACTCTAAACACTTTCGAATCCCGAACCACCCGTCCCCGAAAGTCATAAATCACAATAAGCCGCTATGGGAAGTTTCATCTAGGGGAACGGGGTCCGATAACACAAAACAACCGGTCAGGTCGTTATATTCTCCACCTGTTAACTCGATTGGGTCTAGAATCATACCTAAAGTGCTGAATAGATGTGGGTATCTGCTCTGCATGTCCTCCTCGAACTCCCAAGTCGCCTCCTCGACTGGCTGGCCCCTCCATTGGACTTTCACAGCAGAAACTCTCTTGGATCTCAACTGGCGATCCTGCCTATCAATGATAGCAACTGGCTCCTCCTCGTAGCCCAACTTCTCATCCAACTGAATAGTGCTGAAACCAACCACGTGAGAGAAGTCGGCGTGGTACCTCCGGAGCATGGATACATGAAAGACTGTATGAACTACTGATAACCTGGGAGGTAAAGCAAGCTCATAAGCAACCCCTCCAACTCGACTCAATACTTCTAAAGGACCTATAAACCTCGGGCTTAGATTTCCCTTCTTCCCGAACCTCATAATACCCTTCATCGGTGAGACTTTCAACAGAAACTTATCTCCCTCCATAAATGATACATCACGCGCCTTCTGATCCGCGTAACTCTTCTGTCTGGACTGTTCTGTGCAAAGCTTCTCTTGAATCAACTTCACTTTCTCCAAAGCATCTCTCACCAGGTCGGTGCCATATAACTTAGCCTTGCCAGACTCAAACCCCCCGATAGGTGAATGACATCGCCGACCATACAAAGCCTCAAATGGAGCCATCTCGATGCGGGACTGATAACTGTTATTATAAGCACACTCGGCCAAAGGAAAGAACTGGTCCCACTGACCTCTAAAGTCAATCGCATATGCCCTGAGCATGTCCTCTAATATCTGAACTGTCCGCTCCAACTGACCATCAGTCTGAGGGTGAAATGCTGTGCTGAGATCTATCTGGGTCCCATCTCACTATGCAATTCTCTCCAGAAATGCAAGGTGAAGTAAGGACCTCTATCTGATATAATGGACACCGGCACGCCGTGCAACCGGACTATCTCCCGAATGTAGATTTGGGCCAGCCTCTCAGAAGTATAAGTAGTAACCACTGGAATGAAATGTGCCGATTTTGTCAATCTATCCACAATGACCCAAACCGCGTCAACCTTCCGCAAAGTCCGAGGCAACCCAACCACGAAGTCCATAGTGATGCTCTCCCACTTCCACTCAGGAATGGGCATCTGCTGAAGTAGGACTCCTGGCCTCTGGTGCTCACACTTAACCTGCTGGAAATTAAGACACCTAGCCGCATACTCAACAATGTCCTTCTTCATCCGCCTCCACCAGTAATGCTGCTTCAAATTACGATACATCTTTGTAGCACCAGGATGAACAGAATACCGACAACTGTGTGCCTCCTCTAGAATCCTCTCCCTCAGGCCATCAACATTAGGAACACATAAACGACCCTAAAGTCTCAGAACACCATCCTTTCCAATATTAACTGTTTAACCAAAGAATTGGATTCTTTGCCCAAAGCTATTTTAAGAAGAACACGGGTTTCTGAAAACCAAAGACTAAGATTATAATTGTAGGCAAACTTGTAAATGGAAATTAGTAAGATGCACAAAAAGTAAGTATATTTCAATAGTAGTTCGAATGTTTTTCCTCCTCCTTTACAGGTTATATTTTTCTCCTTTATATAGGGAATTTTCTAACATAACGTCTACCTTTTTTGGTGATTGAACATTAATGACTAATAATGACTCTAATGTAACGTTACAATGAATCAACCGTAACTGTTGAGTGAATGTTGTGTAACGTATGGATCTCTAATTTGAAGATCTCGGAATCTGCCCTTTATTCTGTCCAAATACACTTTTGACCGTGCCTCTTCATCTTCTCAATCAGGTTGAGACTTCCGTAGCTAATTAACCCATAGATGTGATTTGCGGTGCCTCTTTGCCTTGTACCTCTTCTCAGAGTCCCGTCCAGCTGTCGCGTCTTTATTGCTCCACGTAGACTATTGAGTCATCAAGATTTATTATACGTGTGAAACTCTTTTTTACCAATACAGATAGTCCCACTTACATATATTTATCAATTAATATTTGGTAAGTGGATACTCATTTATGGCGGGAATATTTTACCGTCGCTTTACTCGAATCATTGTATCTTTTCCTGTATATAAGCTTCGCTTGTCACTTCCATTTAATGCTTATGCACGTGGCATTCTTGGGTTGGTTCTGCAATTATTTAGCACCTTTTAGGGTTTTCTTGCGGCTGCATCAGTCACGAAGTGCCATCTTCAATTATGGTTTTCACATCATTGCTTTTTTTTTTTTCCAATTTTTGACGGTTGTCTTCGAGTATAAATACCCCATTTTACTTTTCTTTCACGAAAATCTTCTAACTTTCAAACTTTATTTTGTAAAGAACTTTTTTCTTGCCTTTGTAGATATGTCTTCTTCAAACCAATCTAAGGGAGTCATAAACACTGATGAGTTGAGACCCTCTTCCGCTCCGAATCGGAGTCGGAGGGGTGGTAGACTGAGGAGTTTAGGCTCAACTCCTTCGAGAGGCTCTTCTTCTTCTCAGATTGTTTCCCCTCCTTCTGCTAGGTCTTTAGTCTCCCAGAGAGCTAGGGTTTCCAGATCTCTATCTAGGGGTAGAGAATATCACGAACCCCTAAGCGAACCACGAGTTGATGAAATCATTCCTGCTGAGTTTACCTTCACTAGGGATAGTCAGATTCTTGTAGACCAGTCGTTATCCCTTGATAGTGTTGATAGGTATCCAAACTCTTATTACCGAAGGTTTGATTCCCATTGTTCGCAGGGAATGTTCTTGGGAGTCTGATTTTCCCATTGTTATTCCGAATAGTAATAAAAGAATAACGTCTTAGAAGACGAGGCATTCTTTTGTTTACACTTACCCTTTTACTCTAGGGTTTAGACCTCCTATTGATCCAGTCATCATCAAATTTTGTCATTTCTTCAACCTTTTCTTAGGACAAGTTGGTCCTCTTGTGTGGCGGGTTGTCGCGTGTCTTAGATGTTTAGCTTCTTTATCCTCGGTTCCTTTTTCCTTCAATCACCTCATTCATCTTTATTCTCCTACCTTATTTCGTCAAGGGGTTTTCACTCTGGCGGCTAGGAGGAAAAGAGTGTTGGTAACCCCTGATGACTATAAGGATAGAGGTTGGTACCTTCGGTACGTTGCTGTGCTCACTGCTGGTTTAGTGGGCGAGGAAAATCTTTCCTTCCCTGAGAAGTGGAATCGCGCACGTGAGTACATTTTAGCTCACATCTGTTATTTTTCTTCTCTTTGCTTTAAGTGTTTTATTAACACCGTAGCTATTTTCTTCCTCTTTTAGCAATCATGGGTATTGTTGAGAATGTCTCCGGTATCCGTGATTGGGTAGAAAAGCTGTTGTCGGTTTCTCCATTGGAGGAAAGATCTTGGAAGTAATTCTCCGTGAAGTACGGTTGGAAAGTGAAGACTCATGGTTAAACTTTTTTTTCCGCTTCTTTTCCTTACTCGAGCTTCTTTTTCTTTCTTTGTTTAACCTTTTTCCTTTTGATAGGGTTTTCTGCTCGGGGGATGTCTGCTGCATCCATTCCGAAGATGTCTTTGGCTCAGGCCCAGGAGATTATTACTGGTTCCTCTTCTTCCAAGAGGAAAGCTAGTGGGTCTAAGACCTTAGAAGAAGAAGAAGAAGGCATTCTGGTGCACAGGTCACGTAGAAGAAGAGTGGTCTCAGACGATGAGTCTACACCCGTGACAGTGTCTTCCGTACCTGATGTTAGACCTTCTACCCCCGGGGATTATTCTTCTTCTCTTGCTCATGATTCTGTGGATCATCTATTCCACGAAGGTTTTGGCCCTGCTATTACTGAGGCGTCTCTGGCTGTTTTTGCTCCCTCCTTTAGAGAAATATCTTCATCCATTCCGGCTATTTCCACTGCTCCTTTGGCTATTTTTTCTCCCGCTGCTGCCTTGCCCGTGGCTTTCTCAGCTCCTCAAGTTTCCGTGCCTGAGACTTCTTCAGCTCCACAAATTTCATTACCCGTGGCTCCTTCATTTCAGCCTGCTTCCGTGCCTCCTGTTAGAGAAGTAGGGTCTTCCAGTAGGGAGATGAGGCAAATGCTAATTGAGGTTCTGGCTGATGGGAGCCTTTTTAAGATATTCGGCCAACCCAAAGTGTGGCTGAAGCCTTTGATTGGCCCAACAGAGAGGACCAAGCTAGATAGTCATAGTTCTCTTACCTAGGCTAATGAGGTTGTGCATTCCTCCTTGAAGGTAACAGTCATTCTTTTCTATCTCATTCTTATGCATGTAATTACCGTATCTAATTGATTTTGTTTTTGTAGATCAATCCTATAGGCACATAACTCATGAAGAGGATTTCTAACATAGAGCAAGAGCTAAAGGAGTGGCATGCTAAATCAGGCAATTGGAAGGGGCAATATGAAAGCCTGAGGCTCGACATGGAAGCCTTAGAAGAAGAAAAGAATACCTTGGAGCGGCAGATGAGAGTTGTGGCTGCGGAGTTGGCAGTAGAGAAGGCTTCTTCTAACCAAGCGGACAAAGACAAGAGCATTCTTAAGTCTTCGTTTGTTGAGCAATTATCCTGTGCCTCGAAAGAAGTTAGGAGCTTGAAAGCCTTACTAGAGCAGAAGGAGGAATACTCAGGCGAGCTTGTGCAGTCACTTACCCGGACTCAGGAGGATCTTCACATTACTTTAGACAAAACCCAATCTTTTGAGGAGTCAATTATTCCTTTGAGGGCTGCCCATGAAGCTGTTGAAGTTGAGAAGGATGGGTTAAGATCTGAGCTTCAGATATGGGAGAGAGATTATGAATGTCTCGAAGAGGCGGCAGCTGTCGATGTTAGTTGGGCGTACATGAATTCTAGCCTCGATACATTGACGGACATGAGTCGGGGAGATTTCGACCTTAATGCTGAAATTGTTAAGATCAATGAAGCCATGGAAAAGGCTCAACAAGGTTTGGATCTTTCCCCACCTGAAGGTGAGACTCCTGCTGTCCAAGCCTCTTCGTCCCAAGCTGCTGTTACTCCTTCTGCTGATGAAGAAGTCAATCCTCCTCCTCAAGAAGATTAAGATGTTGATTCACCCCTTTTTTTTATCTTTGTCTCAATTGGTGGTTACCCTCAGTCCCATCAGGGGTAAATTTGGATCTCTCTAAAGTCCCCAAATGACAACTTAGGGGCAACTCAATGTATATAAAAAATCTATACGGCTAAGTATAAGTTAATACTTAGTTTTTACTTAGCCGTTTTAATATATTAATGCAAGTATGACTTTTGTTTTCCGTTGAGTTTCTGTTCTACTCTTTAAGTCTTTTCATGCTTTATTTTTTGAGGTTTTAGTTTTACCTCTGAGTTTTGCATATAGAATGCTTTAGATTACTCGCACCTTTTCGTAATAGGCACGGTGTCATATAAAATGTGTGCCTTTTTGTAGTAGGCATAATTTGTGAAAGAGGGCCCTTTCTTATCGATACTTAATGAAGAAGACGTCTCAACTTCATAAAGGTGTAATAATGCAATAGAGTGGATAGGAGTTTTTCACGTGTTTAAGAATGTTTCTGAGGAAATTTTGTTTTGTTTGGACTTTCACAACATTTTACATGTGTTTGATTATCGTCTAAAACTCATGTTGCAAACTGTTTTCTTTTAACAGATTTGATATACATTTGTATTTCGTAACTGTTTTCTGTATGTAACAGTTTTTTTGAGTTAATACAAGAGGGAAACTGTTTTTCGTTCGTAACAGTTTTTATTCAAATTGGGGTTTTCACCCGTAAATGTTTTTGTTGACAACAATTTTCAATAAGCACGAGGGAAATTCTCTTACATCCATAACTGTTTTACTGTTTTTTGAACAAGTAGAAGGATTTTGATCTTTCATCTGTAACTGTTTTGTTTGATAACAGTTTTCTATACGAGTACAAAGATTTCGTAACTGTTTTTAGTTACAACAATTTTGAATGCGTACAATGATGATGATCTTTTATCCATAACTGTTTTGAATATGTACAAAGATGTGCATTTCTTCCTCGTAGCTAACATTTTGCCTTTTAAACTGAACATGTTCGAAGGTTTTTTTGGATTAGACTTTGTGTTCGAGTCTTTGGCTCTTTCGATTTTGCTCTTATCACTTGGCTTGCTAGATAGATGGGTCTTCAGGCTCGAGCTTTGACTTTTTGATAGTCTTTTTTGCTTCATTTTTGCCTTCCGTACTGTATAGTCCCCCAAGTGTTTGAGCTTTGAAGAATGAAATCTCGAGCACTTGACTATTCCTTCCTTGTGGTCCTTTTCCTGAAAAGGAAAAACATACGGGACTCGAAGGTATATAATTTTTAGATGATGACTGCTTAACCCTTTAAAATATCCATCAGAAAGTGTAACCCTAGACCGGGAATTTAGTTATTTCCTCGCTTCTTTGCAGGTCTATTATCATCATCTAGTGATTAGTTAGCTTTATGCCTATCATCTATAAAGGTTAGTAAAATTTCAAATGTTCAAAATAAAATCGAACGTGTGATACCTGACCAGGGGTACTTCTTTTCCTTAAAAGTAGTACTTCTTCAAGTGAATGGAATTCCAACTTGTTGGTAGGATTCTGTTGTCCATAAGATCCAACTCGTAGGTGCCCTTCCCAACTATGCCTCGAATTTTGTAGGGTCCTTCCCAGTTTGGATTTAGCTTTCCTGCGCCTGCTTCTTTCGTTGATTGAAAGAATTTTTTGAGGACGAAGTCGCCAATCTTGAAGTACCTGAGATCAGCTTTACAGATGTAATAACGCTCTATGATTTGTTTTTGAGATGCCATCCGTATCAGTGCTGCTTCTCTCCGTGGTTCGAGCAGGTCCAGATTGGTCCTCAATTCGTCGTCGTTTGCTTCCTCCACGGCTGTTGTAAGCCTTAAGCTTGGTTCGCCAACCTCTACAGGTATTAAGGCTTCCGAGCCATAGACAAGCGCGAACAGAGTTTCTCCTGTGGCTATTTTTGAAGTTGTTCTGTATGCCCATAGTATCGCTGGTAACTCATCATGCCAGTTTCCTTTGGCTCTATCTAGCCGCTTCTTCAGATTTAATGATGAATTTATTCGTTGACTCATCCTGACCGTTAGCCATGGGATGGTATGGCGTTGAAGTGATCTGTTTAATTTGCCAGCTTTCGAAGAATTCTATGATTTGGGAGCCTATGAATTGTGGGCCATTATCACACATGATCTCCTTCGGTATCCCAAAGTGGCATATTATGTTTGGCCATAAGAAAATTTTAACTTCCTTTTCTCGTACCTGTTTGAACGCTTCTGCCTCTACCCATTTTGTAAAATAGCCTGTTAGCACGAGCAAAAATCATACCTGTCCTATAGCTGTGGGAAGAGGTCCCACTATGTCCATCCCCCATTTCATGAAGGACCATGGGGATATTATGGGATGTAATAATTCCGCTGGTCGATGCATGTTATTGGAAAACCTTTGGCACCTGTCACATTTGGATACAAAGTCCTCAGCCTCTTCTTCCATCTTAGGCCAATAATATCCAGCTCTGATTAAGGTTTTCACTAAGGATCTCGCCCCTAAGTGATTTCCACAGTGTCCTTCATGGACTTCTTTCATCACAAACTCCGTTTGATTAGGTCTGAGGCATTTTGCTAGGGGCCCTCCGAACATTTTGCGATATAACGAGTTGCGAATGAGGCAGTACCGTGCAACTTTGCGGGGATGTGCTTGAGCTGTTTTCTTGTCTTCAGGTACAGTGCCATTTTGTTAAAAAATTAGGATTTCGTTTCTCCAATCCCAGGTTAAATTGTTGAAAGTTACCTCATTTTTGTCCTGGTCGATCGCTGAATGGAATAGATGAACGACAATTGCATTGTCCTTGTTTGTTACTTCCGTGACTGCTGCGAGATTAGCTAATGCATCTGCTTCAACATTTTCCTCTCTAGGTATTTGTACTACCTTCCATGTTTTGAATTGTCTCACGAGCTCTCGTTCCTTTTCCAAATATTGTAGCATCTGAGTCTCTAGAGCGATGTAAGTCCCCTGCATCTGATTTACTACTAGTTGGCAATCGCTTTTGATCAGGATTTGCTCGATTGAAAGCTCTCGTGCAAGTTCTAATCATGCAATAACAGCTCCGTACTCTGCCTCATTGTTAGTTATAAGATAAGATTTGATAGCCTGCCGTGTCTTTTCACCCGTGGGTGATATTAAGACTATGCCTAAGCCGACACCTTTTATATTGGAAGAACCATCGGTAAATAGGGTCCATAGACCAAGATTAACACCGTTGAAGGGTTGTAACTCTTTCCCCACTTTAGGGACAATGCTATTACTAAAATCAACGACAAAATCAACTAAGAATTGAGACTTGATTGCAGTCCTAGGCCGATATATTATTTCATGCTCACTTAATTCTATGGCCCACTTGGCTAATCTTCCTGATAGTTCTTATTTATGCAGTATGTTTCTTAATGGATACGAGGTCACAACTGTGATTGGATGACATTGAAAGTATGGCCTTAATTTTCTAGATGCCATGATTAGAGCTAAGGCTAACTTTTCTAGATGTGGATATCTAGTTTCAGCATCCAGTAATGTCTTGCTTACATAATAAATAGGAGATTTTTTACCTTTATTCTCCCTTACCAATACTGCACTTATAGAAATTTCCGAGACAACAAGCTAGACGTATAGCCACTATCCTCCTTCGTCTTTGACAGTAACGGAGGTTTTGATAGGTAAGCCTTTAGGTCTTTGAGAGCCTGTTGACATTCTTCAGTAAATTCGAACCGGTTTTGCTTTTTGAGAACTGCAAAGAATTTGAAAATTTTCTCGGAAGATTTGGAAATAAATCATCCTAAGGCTGCAATTCTTCCCGTTAGTCTTTGAACATATTTTTTATTTATAAGTACATCAGGCATTTCTTCTATAGCCTTAATTTGATAAGGATTTACCTCTATTCCCCTGTTTGATACAAGGAAACCCAAGAATTTACCTGATTCCATGCCAAAAGCGCATTTTTCTAGATTAAGCTTCATATTATAGCTGCGTAAAATATCAAAGGTAATAGAGAGGTGCTAGAAATGGTTTTCTGCCCGTGTTGATTTTACCAGCATGTCATCAATGTAAACTTCCATTGTTTTTCCTAGATGTTCCTGGAACATCTTGGTCACTAGCCTTTGATATGTGGATCCAACATTTTTAAGCCAAAAGGCATGACTTTATAACAATAAGTCCCCCTGCTTGTAATAAAGGAGGTTTTTTCCTCGTCCGAGGGATCCATTTTAATCTGGTTATAACCAGAATACACATCTAGAAAGCTTAACAATTCATGACCT
>ML383062.1:0-16728 GCA_005239525.1 Nicotiana knightiana | reverse complement strand
AGTAAGGAATTCTGTTAACCCGGGAGAAGGTGCTAGGCATTCCCGAGTTCCGTGGTTCTAGCATGGTCGCTTAACAATTAATACTTGGCCTAAATTATCTGATTATTTACGATGGAAGTATATATTGATGATATGTTGGTAAAATCAACACAAGCACAAGACCATTTCCAGCACCTCTCTACTGCTTTTGATATTTTATGCAGGTATAATATGAAGTTAAATCCAGAGAAATGCGCTTTTGGAGTGCAATCAGGTAAATTTTTGGGTTTCCTTGTATCAAACAGAGGAATAGAGGTAAATCCCGCTCAAATTAAACCTATAGAGGAAATACCTGATATTTTAACAAATAAAAAGGAAGTTCAAAGACTGACAGGGAGAATAGCGGCTTTGGGTAGGTTTATTTCTAAATCTTTCGAAAAAAGTTTTAAATTCTTCTCAGTTCTCAAAAAGCAGAATCAGTTCGAATGGATTGAAGAATGTCAACAAGCCCTCAAGAATCTGAAGATTTATCTATCGAAATCACCACTGCTTTCAAAGCCAAAAGAGGAGACAAATTGTACATCTACCTGGCTGTCTCAGAAATTGCTGTAAGTGCAGTATTGATAAGAGAATAAAAAGGTAAACAATCACCTGTCTATTATGTAAGTAAAACTTTGCTAGATGCTGAGACTAGATATCCACATCTGGAAAAGTTAGACTTAGCTTTAATAATGGCATCTAGAAAATTACGACCCTATTTTCAATGCCACTCAATCACCGTTGTGAACTCATATCCTTTAAGAAATATTCTGCATAAACAGGAATTGTCAGGAAGATTAGCGAAGCGGGCCATAGAATTAAGTGAGCATGAAATAATCTATCAGCCTAGGAGTGCAATTAAGTCTCAAATACTAGCTGATTTTGTTGCTGAATTTAGTAATACCGTTGTATCTGAAGTAGAAAAAGAGTTACAACTCTTTAACGAGGCCTATGGACCTTGTTCACTGATGGTTCTTCAAATATAAAAGGCGTCGGCTTAGGCATAGTCTTGATATCGCCCATAGGTGAAAAGACACGGCAAGCTATCAAGTTTTATCCTATAACTAACAATGAAGCAGAGTACGAAGTTGTTATTGCAGGGCTTGAACTCGCACGGGAGCTCTCAATCGAGAAAATTGTGATCGACAACGACTCCCAACTGGTAGTAAATCAGATATAGGGGACTTACATCGCTCGAGAGACTAGAATGCAATAGTATCTTGAAAAAGCACGAGAGCTCGTGAGACAATTCAAAACATGGAAGGTAATACAAATACCTAGAGAGGAAAATGCAGAAGCAGATGCACTAGCTAACCTCACAGTAGTCACGGAAGTAACGAATAAAGACAATATAATTGTCGTTCAACTATTTCATTTAATAATAGAACATGACAGGAATGAGGTAACTTTCAACAACCTAACCTGGGACTGGAGAAACGAAATTCTTAATTTTTTGCAGAATGGCACCGTACCTGAAGACAGGAAAGCAGCTCAAGCACTTCGCCGCAAAGCTGCACGGTACTGCCTTATTCGCAACTCACTTTATCGCAAGATGTTCGGAGGACCCCTAGTTAAATGCCTCAGACCTAACCAAATGGAATTTGTGATGAAAGAAGTCCACGAAGGATACTGTGGAAATCACTCAGGGGCGAGATCCTTAGTGAAAAAACTAATTAGAGCTGGATAATATTGGCCTAAGATGGAAGAAGAAGCCGATAATTTCGTATACAAATGTGACAGAAGCCAAAGGTTTTCCAATAACATGCATCGGCCAGCAGAATTATTACATCCAATAATATCCCCATGGCCTTTCATGAAATGGGGTATGGACATAGTAGGACCTATTCCCACAGCTAAAGGACAGGTACAGTTTTTACTCGTGCTAACCGACTATTTTACAAAATG
This sequence comes from Nicotiana knightiana, assembly GCA_005239525.1. Lineage (NCBI taxonomy): Eukaryota > Viridiplantae > Streptophyta > Magnoliopsida > Solanales > Solanaceae > Nicotiana > Nicotiana knightiana. The sequence goes on along the minus strand of ML383062.1, from coordinate 14,805 downwards.
GGTAGAGGCAGAAGCGTTCAAAAAAGTACGAGAAAAGAAAGTTAAAAGCTTCTTATGGAGAAACATAATATGCCGCTTTGGAATACCAAAGGAAATCGTGTGTGATAATGGCCCACAATTCATAGGCTTCCAAATCACAGAATTTTCGAAAGTTGGCAAATCAAGCGGATCACTTCAACGACGTACCACCCCGTGGCTAATGGTCAAGCTGAGTCAACGAATAAGGTCATCATCAACAATCTAAAGAAGCGGCTGGATAAAGCCAAAGGAAACTGGCCTGATGAGTTACTAGCGGTACTATGGGCATACAGAACAACTTTAAAGATAGCCACGGGAAAAACTCCATTCGCACTTGTTTATGGGTCAGAAACCTTAATACCTGTGGAGATTGGCAAACCAAGCATAATTTTCTCAACAGCCATGGAAGGTGAAAACGACGACGAATTAAGGACCAACCTGGACCTGCTCGAACCACGAAGAGAAGCAGCATTGATACTGATGGCAGCTCAAAAACAAATCATAGAGCGTTATTACAACCATAAAGCTCATCTCGGGTACTTTAAGATTGGAGACTTCGTCCTCAAAAAGTCTTTCAATCAACGAATGAAGCAGGTGCAGGAAAGCTAAATCCAAACTAGGAAGGACCTTACAAAATCCGAAGCATAGCTGGGAAAGGCGCCTATGAGTTGGAAGCTATGGATGGCAGAGTTCTACCAACAAGCTGGAATGCCATCCATCTAAATAAGTATTACTTCTAAAAGAAAAGAATACCCCCCGTTAGGTATCACATGTTCGATTTTATTTTGAACATTTAAAAAATTTACTAATTTTTTTAGCTGATAGGCACAAAGCTAACCCATCACAAGATGATGATATTAGACCTGCAAAGACGCGAGGAAATAACACAATTCCTGGTCTAAGGTTACACTTTCTGATGGACGCTTTGAAAGGGTTAAGCAGTCATCATCTAACAAAACTACATACCTTCGAGTCCGGAATATTTTTCCTTTTCAGGAAAAGNGAGCAGAATCGAAAGAAATCAAAAGAGCCATCCAAATACAAAGCCTAATGCAAAAAGCAAAAACCTTCAAACATATTCAGGTTGAAAGGCAAAATATTAGTCATGAGAAGGAAATGTACATCTTTATACTTATTCAAAGTTGTCGTAACAAAAACAGTTAGGGGTAAAAGATCATCATCGATGTACTCATTCAAAAAAACTGTTCTCAAATAAAATAGTTATGGATGAAAAGATCTAAATCCTTGTATTTAATCAAAAAACTGTTATCAAATAAAAACAGTTACGAATAAGAAAACATTTCCCTCGCACTTATTAGAAAACTGTTTCCAAAATAGTTGCGGGTAAAAACCCCAATCTTTACAAAAACGGTTACTAATAAAAAACAGTTGTTTCCTTTTATTAATATCGAAAAACTGTTACCTAAGAAAAACAGTTACAAAATACAAGAGTATATCAAATCTGTTAAACAAAAACAGTTGCAAGCATGAGTTTTAGACGATAATCAAACACATGTAAAATGTCATGGAAGTTCAAACAAGAAAAACTTTCCTTGGAAACATTCTTAAACATGTGTAAAATTCCTATCACTCTATTGCATTATCATGAAGTTGAGACGTCTTCTTCATGCCAATTATAAAGGGCCCTCTTCCATAAACGATGCCTATTACAAAAAAGGCACGCATTTAATATGACACCGTGCCTATTACAAAAAGGTACGAGTAGTCTAAAGCATTTCACATGCAAAACTCGAAGGTAAAACTAAAACCTCGAAAAATGAAGCATGCAAAAGATTTAAAGAGTGAAACAGAAACTCAACGAAAGTTGAACTAACATTTATATATTAAAACGGCTAAAACTAAGTACTAACTTACACTTAGCCGTATAAAATTTTTATATACATTGTGGTGCCCCTAAGTTGTCATTTGGGGACTTTAAGGAAATCTAAATTTACCCCCGATGGGACTGGGGGTAACCACCAATTGATACAAAGAAAAAAAGGGATAAACCAACTAAATCCTTTCAAGAGAGGGGTTGACTTCAGTGGCAGAAGGAGCGGGATCAACTGGGGATGAAGAGGCATGAGCGGCTGGAATCTCACTATCAGGTGAAGAGAGGTTATGACCTTGTTGAGCCTTCTCCATGGCTTCCTTAGTTTTGGCTATTCAGCAATAAGGTCAAAACCCTATTGACTCATTTCCATAAATGTGTCAAGGCGAGAATTCATATATGCCCAGCTCACATTGACAGCAGCCACCTCTTCCAAATCTTCATAATCCTTTGCCCACACTTGAAGCTCAGATCTCAATCCGTTCTTCTCCGCCTCCGCAGCTTCATGGTCGGCCCTTAATGGAACAATCGACTCCTCTAAAGTTTGAGTGTCTAAATCCCTACGAAGGTCTTCTTGAGTACGAGTGCGTGATTGCACGAGCTCGCCTGAGTATTCCTCCTTCTTCCCCAACAAGTTCTTCAAGTATCTGATCTCCTCTGAGGCACGGGACAGCTGCTCCGTGAACGAAGACTCCAGAACACTCTTATCTTTATGAGCCTGACTGCAAGATTCCCTCTCCACTGCTAGTTCTGCTGCCATGAGTCTCATATGCCGCTTCAAGGTACTCATTTCCTCTTCTAAAGCATTCATGTCAATACTTAGGCTATCATATTGTGCTCTCCAATTATCAACATCGGCCTGTAACTCTTTTGTCTCTTGGTCCGTGTTTGAAATCCTCTTCATAAGCTCCATGCCTATAAGGTTAATCTACAATAAATAAACCATTCAGATATGGTAAATCTCATATACGAGAGTGAAAGAGGATAACTTGCATCATACCTTCAAAGAAGTATGCATGACCTCATTGGCCCATGTAAGAGCACCGTGGCTGGCTAGCTTTGCTTTCTCAGAGGGACCTATAAAAGGCTTGAGCCACACTTCGGCTCACCCATTTTCTTGAAAAAATTCCCCTCGGCTGGAACTTCTATTACCACCTACCGCATCTCTGTGCTGGAAGACCCTACTTCCCTAAAGGAAGGCATGGAAACAGGCAGAGATGGAACAGCAACAGGCATGGAAGGTTGAGGAGCTGGAGAGGCCACGGGCAAAGCAGCAGGCACAGAGAGTTGAAGATTTGAAGAAGTTACAGGCAAAGCAACAACAGAAGTTGAAATAGCCAAAGGAACAGACGAAACAGCTTCTCTCAAAGAAGCAGGAAGACAGCAGCCAAATGGACGTCGTCAGGAGCAAGATCAACACCCTCATGAATAGGGGAATGTGAAACATCATCAAGGACAGGGGGCTCAATCACAGACACGGAAGGCAAGGTTAAGGCTGTATGCTCATCATCTAAAACCATTCGCCTTCTCCATGGCCTGTGCATTAAAGCACCCTCTTCTTCTTCTTCTACAGAACGAGACTCACTAATCTTCATACTCGAGGAAGATGAACCAACAATAATTTCTTGGGCCTGAGCCAAGGACATCTTCGGAATAGATGAAGCAGACACCCCACGAGCAGAGAACCCTATTAAAAAGGGGAAAAAGTTAAACGACAAAAAAATAGGCTCGAGTAAGGAAAAAAGCAAGAACAAAAGCTTCACTTACCGTGGGTATTTACTTTCCAACCATACCTCCCAGCGAGGTACTTCCAAGATCTTTCTTCTGAAGGAGCAACAGACAATAATTTTGCTACCCAATCACGAATACCGGAGACATTCTCAACAGTATTCATGATTGCTGAGAAAAGAAAAAATAGACACGGTGTTAATAAAACATCTCAAGTCAAAACAAGAAAAAGTAAATGTGAGCTAAAGCATACTCACGTGCATGATTCCAATTCTCAGGGAAGGGAATATTTTCTTCACCCACTAAACCAACAGTGGGTACAGCAACATACCGGAGGTACCAACCCCTATCATTATCATCTCCAGGGGTTACCAGCACCCTTTTGCTTCTAGCAGTCAGAGGAAAAACCCCTTCACGAAATAAGGTAGGAGAGTAGAGGTGAATAAGATGGTTGAAGGTAAAAGAAACTGATGCTAAAGAAGCCAAACTCCTAAGACATGCAACAACTCGCCACACAAGCGGGCCAACTTATCCTAAGCAGATATTGAAAAAATGGAAAAATTCAATTATAACTGGATCAATGGGGGGTATAAACCCTAAAGTGAAAGGCTACATATAAACAAAAGAATATCCCGTCTTGTAAGACGTTATTCTTTGAATAATATTCAGAATATAGACAGGAAAGTCAGACCTCCAAAAGCACTCCCTACGAACAAGGGAAATCTGACCCTCAGTTATAAGGGTTGGATATCTTTCGACACTATCAAGAGAAGGAGATTGATCTACAAGAACTTGACTATCCCTAGAAAAAAAAACTAAGCAGGGACAATTTCATCGACTCCAGGTTCACGAAGGCGTTCGCCTCTACCTCTAGACAAAGACCGAGAAACCCTAAACCTCAGAGAAACGGAGATCTAGTGGAAGGAGGAGGAACTATCTGAGTAGAAGAGGAGCCCCTCGAAGGAGTGGATCCTAGACTTCTAAGTCTACCACCCCTCCGACTCCTAGTCGGAGCATAAGATGGCGTTAAACTTTAAATAGCTATTACTCTTTGAGGTTGGTTTGAAGAAGACATGTTTACAAAGGCAAAGAAGAAAATTTCTTTACAAAAGACAAAGTTAGAAAAGTGTTTCGTGGAAGCAAAGAAAAGAAAAAATGTATTTATACTTGAAGACAACCGTCAAACATGAAGAAAAAGGAAAATAATGATGAAATGTCATAATTGAAGATGTCACTTCGGGACTGGCACAGCCGCAAAAAGCCCTAAAAGGTGCCGAGTAAATGTAGAACCAATCCAAAAAGGACACGTGGTATGAGCATTAAATGGAAGTGACAAACGACGCCTATGGTGCATAGAAGGATACAATGATTCAAGGAAAAGCAGCGGAAAAATATTCCCGCCATAAATGAATATCCACTTACCAAATATTAATCGTTAAATATATGGTAAGTGGGGGGACTATCTATATTGGTAAAAAAGAGTTTCACACGTAAGCCAGTTTTTGACAACTCAGCCAGTCACGTGGACACAGGAAAATGCGACAGATGGATGTGATTCTTTGAAGTGGTACAGTAAAAAGAAGCACAGTTCAGTAAACCCACGAACTTATTAGCCACGGGAAACTCAACTTGATCAAAACGGGAGAGAGGCGCGGTCAAAATGAATCTAGACAAAGTTGTGGGTAGATTCAAGAACCCACAATTGATTAGTCGAATGTTATGTAACTGAACCCCAATTACCGTTATGCTTTGTAACACCTCATTAATGTCATAATTAGTCATTAATGAGTAACCATAGAAAGAGTCGTATGTTATAAGAATCTCCTATACAAGGGAGGGGAATACAGCTTGTAAAGGCATCTGATTCTCGAATACAATTAACTTCGATTTTCTATATTTATGCAATATTGTCTATTATTTATTTTGTCCATTACCTTGATTATCAGTAACCTGTATTCATTTTAAAAAATAAGCTTTAGTCAAAGGATCTAATTCTTTGGTTAAACACTGCTAGAGCCCAAAACGATTGGTCGGGTCGTTACAGCTCATATCAACTATTTAGCTGTATCATTTGGGCTCGAGAGGTATTGAGAGCATAACTTAGAGTTGAGAGCTATAGTTCACCCTGATCAGTTAAACAAGTGTTAACGTACTTAACCTATTAGGCGAACACCTAGGTGAAGGTCACATCCCTAGGCCCTTTAACCATTTGGTAAAAACAACAAAAACAATCACTCACATTCTAGTTTCTTGTCATTACTTTATAATTGTTAGTGTTAATTTTGAAGTAGAAAACAAAATCCCTTGTTTGGAAGCGCAATTTAGTTATTTCACTTTCTCTCATCAAGTGTATACCCTGACACCCAACTCCATGTGAAAATCGACCCCGGCTTTTTTTGGGTACTATTCTTCCAACGAGCGTTTCCACTCATTATTGAGTGCGGATTGGACGTGGATCATCCCTAACGAGACATCACTCCTATGTAATGTTACTAGTTAAGTATTAATAATATTTCATCTTTCAAGCAAAAACTAAGAATCTCTTCAAAGCCTGATATGCGAATAATAAGTAATTATTTTCATATTAGAGGAGTGGTTGTCGGTTTACTTTATACCCGTCAATTGGACCAAAACAAATTGTGAGTCGTGTCCTTCATGTTACTGGTCTTAGATGAATATGTGAATATCCCCTTAATTAACATTATTTAATAAATGGAATCCGCCTCTTTGCTCCTTCAACTCCTTCTCAGTCTCTTCTTCTTCATCAACAACACTATAATTCTTCAATTTTGCAAGCTTAAAATTCTTGTTTAGGGTTAAAAATTATAATTCAAAGTTAATAATTAATTACTGTTAGAATCATTTGAGTTTAATTATTTATGTTTAAACTTTTAATTTAAATACTGATTTAGTAATTTGTTTAGAAAAAATCTCAAAACTTAATTGTAGATCCTTAGAAAATGTTGAATAAGATCAAGGGGGTCTTCTTGATTTAGTGTTATTTGTCTAAATGGTGATTGGGGATCGTTCGTGTCGGTATGTGTAGGCTTTGCTTCAAATTTAAGATCATTTGGAGCAGATAGTCTCGTATAGAGCCATTTGGATGCTCGACTAATAATTGTTGTTGTAGCCAAACTTTGCGAACGGTGGAAACTGATCTCATGAACCTCCCAAATCAATAACACGGACACGTAACATGTCCCCCAAGATCTGAATAGTGCGCTCAAACTGTCTGTCCATCTGAGGAAGAAACGCGATACGTAGCCAGTCCCACGTGCCCAACTCACATTGCAAGGATCTCCAAAAATGTGATGTGAATTGTGTGCCTCAGTCAGAAATGATGGAAATGGGCACGCCATGCAAGTGGATAATCTCTCGAATGTAAATCTAAGTCAACCGCTCTAAAGAATAGGAAATTATCACCGGAATGAAGTGTGCGGACTTAGTCAAATGGTCCACAATAACCCATATTGGATCACACACTACTAGAAAAAGGCTAATTTTCGACCGTCAAATGTCACGACCCAAACTGGAGGATCATGACTAGTACCCGGGCCATACTTGCTAGCACCAACGTACATTTTATCTAATCTTCTTATTATCTTTAAGGGCCGACGAGATAAATATAAGTGGTAAATATGGATTATGAACACCAAACAATGATAGATAATGGAATGAACATGGATAACATGGGACAACAAGACTGCCAAGAAACTACATATAATTTAGGAGCTACCACGCTTCCATGAAAGACTATACAACAAAAATCATTCGACAAGGCATACCAAACTATACATAAGCCGACACCTATATATGAACCTCTAAAGGAGCATAAGTAATGCAACATAGTCGGAATAGGGCCCCGACATACCCATAATATCTATAACCCAAAATGCATACCAAGACCGCGGCAAGTCCGGAGAAGGGATCTCGCGTATAACCACTGAACTGGAAAGCCTACTGTGGTGGGGGAACTGTGTCTACCTGTCTATCAAGACCTGCAGCACGACATGCAGCGTCCACAAATAAAAAGGACGTCAGTACGAATAATGTACTGAGTATGTAAGGCAGGTCAATATAAATATGAACAATAATGTGGTTGTAACATCTGAGTGCTTCTAAGATACAGTAATAGGAAATTCATGATACATATATACACATAATCTTTTAAAAACATCCGCCTCTGTGGGCATCATCATTATCGTATCAACATCCGCCTCTGTGGGCATCATCATCATATCATACCCGGCCTCAAAGAGGACTCGGTAAACCCAACTGATCAGTGGTTGCACAATAGGTGCCATACCCGGCCGGCTGTAGTGTGGCTCGGTAGAGTAAAATAGATACATATATATAATGCATATAGGACTCATTGGAATCATGTTCTAAATATTTCGAAGTGACGTATNTCAGGAAGTACCAACAACATTGATAACATAAGAATAAGAGGAGCAACCTCAACATCAATTGTTCCATAAGAAGGGAAACAATGCAAGTACTGCTAGCTTCTAAGAGTAGAGTATCTTTGGAAGCTCGTTCATTGCATTATGTACAACGGAGTCGTGAAAAAGAAGAAAAGGGATAGCCTCACATACCTTGTATATAATTCCCCAATCTCAAGCTATGCAATTGTCATGACTCCTTAGTCTACAATAAGAGAAACGACACTATCGTTATCATTTAAGCGTCATAACTATTATGTATCGACCACAACCTATTTTACGATGAAACAGACAGCACCTCCCTTATATATATGACTTCACACAAGTCAAAAAATTCACCAAACATCCCAAACAACATCAATAATAATCAAATTGAGCCTCCCAAAACAGTCCACACACAACCTAATAACTTCATACATAAGACGACCACCGTAGTCGTGTCAAAAGACCCAGAAAATTATGACGAACAACCATCCCACAAACCTACATCTATATGTTGTTTCTCCACACTATTCCTCCTCCAAATATCCACAATACAGTAGTAAAACACGCAGCCCAACAGCAACACAAAACAGTCCGCAAAACAGTCCGCTACAAGTGAATAACTCGAACTCACAACTTCCGATCACCGTCCCGTGAGTTCTTAAAAGTATAAAACGAATTACCATGAATTTACAGCACAAAAAAATGGATGAAATATAGCATTAAACTCACCTTACTTTCTGGATAACTCAGCCCTTGTCTTGGTTCTTCAAATTCTAGGGTTTACCCCCAATTTGAACTTGAAAGAGAGGGAAAATCTATTAGGATTTGTGGATAACTTTTGGGAGGAATTTTGAAGGGGTTTAGGTCTGGTTATTTGTGAAATATAATGAGGGATATATTTCAGGATATAATCATTTTAATGGGATCTTTGGATGACCCGATATTGCCTCTTTTTGGTCTATCATTTAACCAAGTAGGTGACCCACCTACTTGTCACCTAGCAGCTTGTGCAGTATCGCGAAAATGTCTATATATATCTATTCCAATGTTGTATTGATAAGAGGTTTAATGCGTTGGAAACTAGACTCATAGATATTCAATTTGGTGGGCAGATCATCCTGCAATTCCAAGTATATTGGGAGAAAAGCTTAATAACATTTGACCTAAAGTTTAAGTAAAACTATGAACCTAAGTTGCGACAACTCTTGTCGACTTTTGTTTCATAACTCGTTTGACTTCAAGACTATGATACGGATATTATATGATTCAAATACCTTAAAACAAGAGTTCTTGAGAATATCAATCACACCTAGGTTTACCCAAAAATACGAGTTACAACATCCTTGATTCGTTTAACTTCTAATACGTGTTAATCACTCTTATACACTCTTGTATCATTTAAGATCAATAGGATTAACTTATTATCATCTCAAATATAATCTCTTCTCGTGTTTACGTCGATTAACTTATGGCATGAGCCAACGTACGTGAATATGGGTTGTAACACCCTCCCCCCCTTAGGATCATTCGTCCTCGAATGTAAGTGTTTAGGGGGAGCCTAACTCATCATGGATTCCAATGGAAATTTCTGGCCCATTTTTCCCCTATAAAATGGATACTAGACAAACTTACAAGCAGTTAAACCCAACGTATTGCCATTCAAGGCTATGCAAAGCATTATGGATATGTACACTATCTGAATATCACCATTGTGTATTAAGGAAGAGTACTCTCAAGCTATTGCTTACCTCATAGAGTTGTTTCACCTTCTAATGCGTCCTGCATCCCCTCGGCATCCTTGTTATCTTGAATCTGGAACAAGTAAGGGTATTTAGACTTCATCTGCTCTTCTGCTTCCCAAGTAATTTCTTCCCTGTTCTTGTTCCTCCACAATACTTTGACGGAAGCTACATCCTTTGTTCTTAGCTTGCGGACTTGTCGATCTAATATAGCTACTGGCACTTCTTCATATGATAGTCCTCTGTAACTTGTACATCTTTGATAGGGACGACTCGAGAAGGGTTTCCAATTCATTTCCTTAACATAGATACATGGAATATCGGGTGGAAAAATTCCAATTCGGATGGCAATTCTAACTCATAAGCAACCTGTCCAATTCGTCGGAGAATTTTGTACGGACCGATATAACGTGGACTCAGCTTACCCTTCTTCCCAAAACGCATAACACCCTTTATCGGCGAGATCCTCAGGAAAACCCAATCACCAACCTCGAACTCCAGATCACGACGTCGGACATCAGAATAAGACTTTTGCCTGCTTTGTGCCGTCCTTAGCCCTCTTGTATCAGTTTCACCTTTTCAATGGCTTGGGGAATCAAATCTGGCCCATATAGTTCTGTTTCACCAACTTCGAACCATCCAAGTGGTGATCTACATCTCCTCCCATATAGTGCCTCGTACAGGGCCATTTCAATACTGGAATAATAGCTATTATTGTAGGAAAATTCTATAAGTGGAAGATGGTCATCCCAGTTCCCCTTGAAATCCAGAACACATGCTCATAGCATATCTTCAAGTGTTTGAATGGTACGTTCAGCTTGTCCGTCAGTCTGTGGATGGAATGCAGTGCTGAGATTCACTTGTGGGCCTAAACCCTTCTAAAAAGACCTCCAAACGTTAGCCGCAAATTGCGCTCCTCAGTCTGATATAATAGATATCGGTACACCATGAAGCCTAACAATCTCCTTGATATACAACTTTGCATAACCTTCAGCTGTGTAAGTTGTCTTAACTGGCAGAAAATGGGCACATTTTGTAAGTCGATCAACTATCACCCATATGGAGTCAAACTTTTGATAAGAGCAAGGCAATCCAATAATGAAGTCCATATTAATCACCTCCCATTTCCAGGTCGGAATCTCTATATTCTGAAGCAATCCACTGGGTTTCTGATGTTCAATTTTTACTTGTTGACAATTAGGACACTAGGCTACAAATTCTACAATAGACTTCTTCATGTTATCCCACCAATAATGCTCCTTAACATCATGATACATCTTTGTCGAGCCGGGATGGATGGAATATCGGGATTGATGAATCTCAATCATAATCTTCTCTCTCAACCCTGCCACATCAGGCACACATAACTGGCCCTGGTATCTCAGTGCCACATCTGTTTCGATCTCAAAAGCCGTAATTTTACACTGTTGAATGCTCTCTCTCAATCGTACTAAGGTAGGATCTTCATATTGCCGTGCTTTTACCTCGGCTACCAAAGATGATTCTGATGTATTCTGTACAGTGACCCCTCCTTTATCAGAGTCTAACAATCTAATTCTCATATTCGCTAGCTGATGAAGCTCATTAGTCAACCCCTGTCTACTTGCCTCAAGGTTTACTAAGCTTCCCATTGACTTACGACTGAGAACGCCTGCCACAACATTGGCTTTACCGGGATGGTACAATATTTTGACATCGTAATATTTCAGTAATTCAAGCCACCTACGCTGCCTCAAATTCAACTCCTTATGCTTGAAGATGTATTGTAAGCTCTTGTGATCTGTGTAGATGTCAACATGGACACCGTATAAGTAGTGCCTCCATATCTTCAAAGCATATATTACTGCAGCCAATTCCAAATCATGGGTTGGGTAATTCTTTTCATGCTTCTTAAATTGTCTTGATGCATAAGCAATCACCTTTGTGTGTTGCATCATACGCACCCCAGACCTATACCTGAGGCATCACAATATACCACATAACCTTTTGTTCCTTCTGGGAGAGTGAGCACTGGCGCAGATGTCAATCGATTCTTTAACTCCTGAAAACTTCGTTCACAAGCGTCAGACCACTGGAACTTAGTAGCTTTCTGTGTTAACCTAGTCAATGGTGATGATATAGAGGAAAACCCTTCTATAAATCGCCTATAATATCCTGCTAGCCCCAGGAAGCTGCGGACTTCTGATGGTGTTGTAGGTCTCGGCCAATTCTTTACTGCATCGATCTTTTGAGGTGTCGACACTAATACCCTCGTCAGATATTACATGGCAAAAGAATGCTACTGAGTTCATCCAAAATTCACATTTGGAGAGCTTAGCATATAACTTACGATCCTGAAGCGTCTGTAATACAATCTGCAAGTGGCCCGCATGTTCCGCCTCCAAACGAGAATACACCGAAATGCCATCAATGAATACGATCACGAACACATCAAGATAGGGCCTGAATACAATATTCATGAGATCCATAAAAGCTGCTGGGGCATTTGTTAGCCCAAATGACATCACCAAGAACTCAAAGTGCCCATATCTTGTTCGGAAGGCCGTCTTTGGAATATCCTTCTCCTTAACCCTCACCTGATGATACCCTGAACATAATTCAATCTTGGAAAAATACTTGCCACCCTGGAGTTGGTCAAACAGGTCGTCAATCCTTGGAAGTGGATACTTGTTCTTTATAGTAAACTCATTCAAATGTCGTTAGTCGATACACATCCGTAATGACTCATCTTTCTTCCGCACGAACAGGACTGACGCACCCCAAGGTGAGGTTCTAGGCCTAATGAAGCCCTTATCTAGCAAGTCCTTCAATTGCGCCTTCAACTCGCGCAAATCTGCCGGGTCCATCCTATATGGAGGAATAGATATGGGTTGAGTGCCAGGCAATACATCAATGTTAAACTCAATCTCCCGTTCAGGTGGAAGGCCTGGAAGTTCATCTGGGAAAACATCTAGAAATTCATTGACCATGGGGATTGATTGTAGAGTAGGCGGCTTTGTCTCCGCATCCCTAACGTNTGAGATCATCTTCCTTGCCTTAAGATAGGAAATAAACCTACCTTTCGGCGTAGCAATGTTCCCTTTCCATTCGATGACGGGTTCATTAGGAAATTGAAACCTAACCATCTTCGTACGACAATCAACATTTGCATAGCATGAGGCCAACCAGTCCATTCCCATTATCACGTCGAAATCCACCATTTCTAATTCAAATAAATTTGCCGAGGTTTGACGACTACAAATCATCATTGTGCAACCTTTATATACCCTTCTAACAATCACAGAATCTCCTATCGGAGTAGATACCGCAAGTGGTTTACTTATCAATTCAGGTTCAACGCCAAACTTATTAGCCATAAAAGGTGTAACATATGATAATGTAGATCCCGGATCAATCAACGCATATACATCGTAATAAAACACAGACAATATACCTGTAACAACATCTTGAGACAACTCGAGATCCTGCGACCTACTAGAGCGTAGGTTCGATTTTGAGCACCACTCGAACTCGACACTGCACCTCTACCTCTACCACAACCTGTCGACTGATGAAAACCCCGTGCTGGAGGTTGAACTGATAAGGAAGAACTAGACACATATCCAGTTGGCTGAGCCATACCACCACCTTCTCTATTAGGACAATCTCGCTTCATATGGCCAGGCTGTCCGCAAGAGTAGCACGCATCAAAACCTCGACGGCACAGTCCAAAGTGGGCCTTGCCACACTGATCACAACGGGGTGTTGGGAGTCTCGTCTAACTAGTATCCCTATGATATTGCGAGCCTGATGCCCGCGAACTCTGACCTGGACCAGAATAGGTAAATGGATCATACCGAGGCCTCTGAAACTGTGGAGGAGAACTAGCTACAGGTGGCACCAAATTCCTCAAAAACTAGGGCCTAACACTACCTCTGAAGTCATGAGAATACCCTACAAACCTCGCCCTCTTATGTTGGCCCCTATCCTGCTCCCTATCAGCCCTTTGTTGGCGCTTACGATCCTCTAGGGTCTGAGCATAAGCCTGAATACGGGAAATATCCATACCCTCCACCAAGGAGGCTGTCGTGCACTCATTTATCAGATGTGGTCCCAACCCGTTCACGAACATATGCAACCTATCACTCATCTCGGCCACCATATGAGGAGCATACCTTTCTAAAGAATCAAACTGCATTNTCGTCGTATCTCAACGGGAAAAGAGTGACGAAGAAAGGCCTCAGAAAATTCCTTCCACACAGCTGGAGGGGCATTCAGACCCCTGGATCTCTCCCAACTATCATACCAGAAAACCGCTAAATCCCGTAACCGATATGAAGCCAACTCTACTGCCTCTGTATCTGTAGCATGCATAACCCGTAGTGTACGATGAACCTGTTCAATAAAAGTCTGTGGGTCCTCCTTGGGGTCTAATCCGGTAAACACTGGAGGGTCTAGATTAATAAAATCATGAACTCTCGTACTATCTGGTTTATCAACAGCACTGGTATTCTGCCTCTAAGCCTTAGCAGCTACCAAGCTAGTCAACAACTGCACCACACTCTGCATATCCTTCTCTGTAGGGACAGATGGAGGAACTGGTGGTACTGGGTTCCTCCTAATATCCTCTGGATGAGACGGAGTAGATGAGTTATGAGACGGCATCTCACTTTGAGCCTCACTTTGGCCTACTCTGGCTTGAGGCACCTGACTGGTACCCTCTCCCGCAACTATATCAAGTCTTCTACTAATCGATTTCTTCTTAGTCGAAGAAATCGCTGAAAGAAAACAAGGTTAATATTAGATACAACATTAAGGACTCAACTCTACGCACGATCTAGATTTAGGAAGAAGGTAACAACCCTAGATGTCACGTAGTCTCCTGATTATAAATGTGGCGCGCTACACATCAATAATCAAGACTCTACTAGACACGGCTCATAGACAACCCCTAGGACAGACTTGCTCTGATACCAAGTTTGTCACGACCCAAACTGGAGGATCATGACTAGTACTCGGTCCATACTTGCCGAGCACCAACGTACATTTTATCTAATCTTCTTATTATCTTTAAGGGTCGACG
>ML383061.1:0-15301 GCA_005239525.1 Nicotiana knightiana | reverse complement strand
CACATTGTTAGTAATTGTTAGTTATTATTATTGTCAGTAGAATTAGTAAAACATCACCAATTTATATTAAAAATTCTTGAGAGAATTGATTGAGTAAAAGTTGCGTATTCTAAAGACTTGATTGATACGTAAATTCCCTGTGGGATCGACTCTGGGCATAATACCCCGGATTATATTTGTAATGCTCGTTTAGTCTTTTATTAGACATAGTTGAGTGTGATCAGCCCTTTTGGCCCATTTACCCATGATAGTACAATAAGAAAGATATGTTATGTTAGTACTCGGTTGAGTAAGGTACTGGGTGCCTGTCGTGGCCCTTCGGTTTGGGTCGTGATAGAAGTGGTATCAGAGCAGTTCTGTCCCAGGGAGTCTACAAGTCGTGTCTAGTAGTGTCTTGTTTATGTGTATGTTGTGCACCACACTTATAAGCAGGAGGCTACAGGGCATTTAGGATTATCACTCTTTCTTCTTACTCTAGATCGTATGGTAGAGCTCAGTTGTAAGAATTCAAACTCCTAAATTTTACTTTATTCGTAATACAACGATACCTACATCCACAAAGGTAATAAGAGATTGAATGTGGATGTGGAAGACTTAAGTCAAAGGAACTTAATTTTGCATCATGCTTATGATGAGTAAATTTGAGGTTTTCAGCAGATTATGTGTGTCTAAGACATGTAAGATTCTTGTTAAGGAGTCCTAAGGCATGAATATCTATTAACCTATATGGTAAAAATAAATAAGAGAATCAGAAGGTAGATACAAGTTTCAACAAGTAAAAGAAACAAGGTGAAGAAAGGTATGAGGTACCCATTTAGTGAAGATTATCAGTATTTACAATTGAGGCAGAGCAATATAAGTATTCTGAGTTACCTTCAACAATAATAGAGGTATGTACGATTGTCCACACCCATTTCAGTTATGCCATATGGGAGCTAACAGATATAGTTTAAGAGCAGGATGGTATATCAGGATCCCACTGAGGTTAGAGTAACCCAAAATTGTGGATTGATTGTTATCATTAGCTAACATTTCCAGAGGAAAGTGCAAATGTGGTAATAGATCTCCTTGTGAGAGACCCATATGGTGAAACCTTATGGCAGATTGTTCAAAGTCATGGACAGCTGCCTAATTGAGTTTCAATGCCTTTAATAGCTGAATCATGTGCGGATAACTTTTATTGCATCCTTCCGTTTGTCCCAATAATTTGTTGCAGCATGCCCTTGATTTCTATCATATTAATGTATTCTTATTTGGTCACTTGTTGTTAATGAGGCGGTTGGTAAGCCAATTGTTGTTGGTGTTGCTGATTGTAGCCATGTTTCCTTTGATAAGGCACGACTTGGCCTTGTGGTCGTGTTCCCCTTGGAATGGTATTGTATTGTTGTTGGGTTGGTATGTACTTCTGTTTTGAGGTCCCCATTGTTGTCCATCTTGCATGTGACCCACAAAATTAGTGACGTAATCCATGTCTTCTCTGAATCCCTGGTTATCATTCTCTCCACTCCACGAGCAAACATGTGACTGATTTATGCAGGGAGTGCATAGGCCTCCATTTGTTTTTGTCAATAATGTGCACCTATTTCGTACCTATCTCATCAATTTTCTTTGTCAACTAGCTCATCTGGGTCATGAGAGTGGATATATTTTCTGCAGTTGTATTGTTTGGGTCAAGAGAACATGGTGCACTATTAGAGTGAGTGTTGTATCTCTCGTCATCCAGCCTAAATTTTGAGACATCTTGTTAAGAAGAATCTTACACTCTGTGAATGATTTGCTCAAGAATGCACCCTCGGCTGAAGCATCTACATTGGCCTTCAAACCGTCAGCCAAAGCCATATAGAATCTCTGTCCTAGCATCTGATCCGAGATGCCATGGTATGGACACTTCACCAACATGCCCTAAAACCTCTCCCAGGTTTCCTGCAAAGTTTCAGTCGGTTTCTACCTGAATTGCAATATCTCATCAATTTGTCTCACAGTCTTGTTGGGTGGATAGAACTTGTTTAAGAACTGCTTGACTAGTTCCTCCCAAGTAGAAATGGAGTTTATTGGGAGCAAATTCAGCCAAGTTTGAGCCTTCCCAATCACTGAGGATGGAAACAGTAATAATATGATTGCTTCAGGAGTCACATTCGGTTGTCTTTGAGTGACACAAACTGATAGAAAATTCTTTAGATGTTGTTGTGGGTCTTCGATGTACGACCCGGAGACCGGCCCTTTATTCTGCAACAAGTGCAGCATGTTGTTGGTAATCTGAAATGTCTCCGGTTGTATCGGAGGGACTGCAACTGTTGTGGCCAGATTATCAGCAGTTGGTTGCACCCAATCATATAGAGCATCTTCCGGCATAAGAGGTGATACCACTCCGATGTTTGGGTCATTTTGATTATCCTATTGTTCTCGTTGACGCTCTCAACATTGTCCATTTCAATTTTGAGTTGTTCGTTTTGTTTTAGATGTTTGTCCTTCTTTTTAGCCCGATTCAATGTCCTGAATGCTTTCTCGTGATGTGAGAGTCCTTCAAAAAGTTCACTAGTTCTCAAGGAGCTTCTAGGCATGCACCTAAGTCACAAAAGAGTTCAAACGTGAGAATTTAAATAGAAATACTTTTAGCACCACAAAATTGATCTAAACTAAAAATCCTAGTAATTAATTCAAGTTGTAATGAATAACATTGTTAGTTTCCTGGCAACGGTGTCAAAATTTGATCAGGTCCAACTATGCCTTATAAAAAGGATTAAGCAGTCGTTGCAAAAATAATCCGGTTCAAGAGTCCGGAGTCGAATCCCACAGGGAACTAACCAATTTGTTATAACTTTTTGGTATCGCTAATGTTAAGCTCATTCAACTTTTAGAATTTAAGAATTGATTTATGAATTAACATAAATTACTTAACTAAGGAGAAATGATAATGAAACTATCAATTAGCAATAATGGAGTTGAATTCAAGGACAAAAGGTTCTAGGGTTTACGATTTCCCCAATTATCGGATTAGTTCCTGACACGTTAGCTATAATATCACTGTAACACTCTCTAAAGATGATGAGTTCTTGTTTACCATAATTATCTCTCGATCAATTACGATAATTTACTAGAAGTATTCTCTCGAACTACTCTAGTTGACAATTTGTACAACTCACAAATATCACGCCAAAGCTTCGTTATCTCTAATCCCACTTTTAAACTCAAGTAATTAATCTCTTAACTTACTCGAAAGTGGAGATGTTCAACAAAAATCTAATCAAGTGTTCTTTATCAAGCAACACAAGATAACTAGACACAATTAATCAAGGGCCCTTCAATAATCACAAGAAACACATAGTTGAACAATTATAGAGTAATAACGGCTCAATTATATCAAAATATAATCAAGACTTCATCCAACAATTTGTTCCATCAACCCTAAATGACGGGTTTAGCTACTCATAGCTGTATAAATAACCATAGTAATGTCTAGAAGAATTAAACTACAAATTTAAGGAAAGCAGAGAGAAAAACCGGAGTAATTTTGTTCTTCCAAAGTATTCTGTAGCCTCTTGCCTCTCTAATGAGTCTAACCCTTCAAAAACTAATTTTTAGGGTTTTTATAGGGTGAAGGCCGAATTTTGCATGTCCAATACTAATGAGGACTTAAACTTCTTTTCGGATGACATTGATGGCGCCTTGCACTGCCTGTAGCACTAAAATTTCGACGCAAGGCATTGTCTGTAGCACTGGATCTTCGGCGCAAGGCACTGTCTGTAGAACTAAATTTTTGGCGCAAGGCACTGTCTGTAGCACTGAATTTTTGGCGGAAGACGCTGTCTATAGCACTAAAATTTCGTTGCCTTGCACGTCTTCTTTTAATGATCCATTTTGTAGCCCTGAGGTACCATTTCATGCAACTTTTCTCCTATTCATGTCCAAGCATTCCTACACATGAAATAAGCTCTATTAAGCGTAATTATCGCACAAATTAGCATCCAAACAACAAGCAAGTAGGGTAAATAACATCAAAATATATGAAATTATCTCATGACATCAATGGGCTGTCAAGGGGCGAAAATTTAGGT
Source organism: Nicotiana knightiana (assembly GCA_005239525.1). Taxonomy (NCBI): domain Eukaryota; kingdom Viridiplantae; phylum Streptophyta; class Magnoliopsida; order Solanales; family Solanaceae; genus Nicotiana; species Nicotiana knightiana. Next base: position 11,246 of record ML383061.1, on the reverse strand, counting down.
CATAGTCCAACTTGCCCAACTTTTATCAAACTTTACTTAATATGTGTTATTTTTTTATGAATTGTATAATTACTAAATGAAACTTTCTTCTTTTGTTATTGTCATATATAACATATCAAACTAAAAAAATATTATTTTTAAGATATTTTGGCAAAGTTACTCATGGATCAATTTGGACTCAAAATCAGCCCAATTTTAAATGGGCTGAGATGGATTGGGTCAAAATGGGATGAGTTCAATAAATAGGCAGGTCAATAACCAGCCCAATCTTAGACGTGTTGGGCCGGTCATATGGGTTTGGGCCCCATTTGACATTCCTAATCGTAACTTTAAAGTGGCCAAAGATAGTATAAAAGAAATTTATATTATAACGCCAAGATGGAGAACCTTGAAGCGATGGTAAAGTTGTCTTCCAATAAATCATTAATTCGAGCGGTGGAAGTAGCCACTAATGCTTGCATTCGGGTAATTCTCTTTCACATGACCTACGTGAACATGTGATACTTTATGCACCGAGTTACTTTTTTTTAGTACTACTTGAATCAATGGTATTAATTGTGAATTCAAACATTTTGATATTATTCTTATCTTCGGATGAAATGATGGGACAACCATTTGCTTGGTTGAAAGTTCCGGCATTCACTATTGGTAGTTATTTTAACCCCGTGTAGAAGTTAAACTATTTACTTACACCTTTAATTTGTATTACATCTATTAGTTGTTGTCTCTTAGCTGTTATGTACTTTGATAATTTGCTAATACTACCTTTTTCTCTCATTTGTTTTTCTCCATTTCCTAGGTATGTTTTCATCGCAAACATTGTTGGAAGTGTCTATAGTATTGTTGTTCTTATCCTACCTCAGAAGACTTCGCTATCACGATTAGTCCTAATCTCTAATTTGGTAAGTAATAGCTTCTAATTAACTAGATTGCATTTTTGTTGGACTTCTTGTCCTTAAAAACATGGACGTTCTAGGATATTGTGTAATTATATGCACTCCTAGCTATAATTAACTGCATCGATTTGAATCCATTAATTTTAAATCCTGGATCTATTTCTACTAAAAAATATACTCCCTTCGTTCAATTTATATGTCATATTTTTCTTTTTAGTATGTCTAAAAAAGAATTTCATATTTTCTTAGTAAAAATAATTTGACTTTAAACTTCCTACTTTATCCATAATGAGATGATTTATAAGGGGCAGCCCGGCAAGCGTTCAGACAGGGTCCAGGGAAGGGCTATACTCTAAGGAATGTGATAAAGATAGCCTACCCTAATTCAAACATTAGTGACTGCTTTCACAGCTCGAACCCATAACCTATAGGTTACATGAAGATGATTTATTGTTGCATTTGATAAGATTAATGTGAACTAGTGTGAACATTTGAAGCCTCCTTTTAGGAAGAAATTGGTAGATGCATTTTTCATGCATTTACATTGCATGATCACACTTAATATGACGCCATGCATGACATTATTAAGTTCATTTCCCTTCTATAAACAACAAGGGTTTTGTTCATTTGAAAAACATCTCTCATTTGCCTTCTTATCTCCTAAGGCACTTGAATCTTCTTTCTCTCTTGCAGTATTTCACTTGTATTTTTGGTGTGAAATAAAGTTTGAGTTGATTGTGTCTGAGGACAATGCAAAATTCAAATTTTGTCGAACCTCATTAATTCCTGGTGTTCTTTTTATTATTATCTCGCTTACTATTTATTAACAACTTTTAGATATAGTAGTTGTGATTTAATCACTCTCTATATATTCGGTTTCCACAATAATTGGTATCAGAGCCAAGGTTCTATATTAGTATGCTTTGTAGTTGCAGCATAGTCTGAACTTCCACATCAAAAAGGAATTACTTTGATGTTCTGTACTATCAGCAAATAAATAATATTTGTAACAAAAATGAGAGATAATAAAAATGAAGAGTCCACATCGGGTATCAATAATACGTTGTTGGCATCTTCTCTTATGACAAGAATTATGTCAAATGCGAAATTTACAGTTAAAATTTTTGACGGGTCAAGACATTTCGGGATGTGGCAAGCTGAGGTAATTGATGTTCTTTTCAACAAGGGTTAAATATTGCCATAGAAGAAAAGAAACCAGATAATATCGGAGAAGGAGATTGGAAGATTATCAACCGTGTTGCTTGTAGTACCATTTGATCTTACTTCGCAAAGGAACAGAAGTATCTATACACAAAAGAAACTTCTGCAAGTAATGTGGAATGAATTGAGGATAAATTCTGGAAAAAAAACATTCAAAATAAACTTTACATGAAAAAAAGATTGTTACGCTTCACATATGTTCCTGGTACTATAATGAATGCTCATATCACCAGCTTTACTAAATTGGCGACATATTTGCAGAATATGGACGTGACCTTTAGTGATGGAGATATGGCCTTAATGTTATTAAGTTCACTTCCCGATGAGTACGAGCACCTCGAAACTACTCTACTTCGTGGGAATGATGGAATGTCTCTCAAAGAAGTTTGTTCTGCCTAGTACAACTATGAACTAAGAAAGAGAGAAAAATGAAAGAGTGGAGAAGGAGAAGCACTGGTCATGAGAGGTTGTTCTCAAAATCATATGAGAGCAAAGAAAGGAAGATCCAAGTCAAGATTCAAATCCAGCAAAGATGTCACGACCCAAAATCCTAACTCAGGTCGTGACGGCGCCCAACAGCGGGATCGGGCAAGCCAACACTCAATTTACTAAGGGTTCTTTCTTATTTGATTAAACATTTCAACATATACCAAGTATTTAAAGCTTAAAACATAAATCAAAAAGGATAATCAGCCAGTTTTTAATCAAAAGCGGTCATAAGGAGGCGTGAGCCAATATATATATATACAGACCCGTAATCCATAATAACTATCAGGTGTGAGCCAGGAACTAGTGTCTCAAGTCCTACGGGCATACTAATAGAATATACAAAAGATATAATATACAGTCCCACTGTCTGAAAGAAATAGACGGGAAATAAGTAAAAGAAACTCCATGGTGCTGCCGAAGATCGCCAGGAGAAGCAGCTCACCGTGAGTCAGGTCTGACTATAATCAGAATCAAGCTCCGGTCTGACAACCAAATGCGCCAGCCTCAGAACCTGTACAATTAAGTACAGAAGCATAGCATGAGTACATAAATAAATATGTACCCAATGAGTATCCCGTCTAATCTCGAAGAAGTAGTGACGAGAGGTCGACTTGACACTCATTAAGGTCTAACAATATAATTTAACAGAATATGATGAAAATGGTAGGCATGTAAAGGTAGTGAAACAGCAAATATATATGGCACTGAAATCCAAGTAAATACTTGAAGTAAATAAATAATTACTACTTCATTTTCCCCCAAATATCTGTCAAATAAATATCCATGAATTCAATAACAATTTATCATGTGCATACGGGATAAGGACAACCGGCCTGAGCCATAAAAATAATCATATTTGTGCACTGCCGATGGTCAAATGGCCCGAACCATAAGTGCATCTTTACCATAAAATAATCATATTTATGCACTGTCGAGGGTCGAACGGCCCAAACCATAAGTGCATCTTTGCCATAAAATAATCATATCTATGCACTGCCGAGGGTCGAACGGCCCGAACCATAAGTGCATCTTTCAATCTGTCGTGGCGTACGGCCTGCTCCCATGAGAGTGGGGGAAATCACACTCCGCTCACGGAATTTAAATTGCGAAGCGGTCACATGCACACACAATATTCTTTTAAAATTACTTTCCATAATCAACTCCTTTAGATTATCAAATTCCATAAATCTCAGGGAAACAGTGCTACATAGCACATGAATTCATAACATATAATTCATTACGAGGAAGAACACAAGGCATGATGTGGACCTAACTACCCAGACATAATAATAATAGTCGCTACGTACGGATTCCCCCATTTTGTACGTATGTAGCCCCCACAAACATCACACATAGAATTTAAATCACCTATGGGGACAATTCCCTCTTACAAGATTAGAAAGGAGACTCACCTCGTGTCGAATCTACTCTCCGGACCAAGAACGCGCCCGAAACTCCTAACTCGTCACCCAAGGACTCGAAACTAGCCAATGTTATACAAATATATCAAATTATACTTAAAGCATGGAATTATCCTACTTATTTAGTCAATTTATCATTCTTGAAGAAATCTCGGATTCCGAAAATTCTTGAAGGAAACTCTCACCCATAACCTAAAGATCATTAATATATGATTTTTGTATGAATTCATAGCCAATTCACGGGTAATTCTCTAAATTCTCGAAAGCCCTAGGTTACTACCCAATTCCTTAATTTTTCAGTAATTAGGTAGTTAAATTCAACTAGGAATCATGCATTAACTAACTTTAGGGTAGAATTTACTCACCTATCGGTAGCTAGGTGGATTGGCCCTTTCCCAAGCTCTCTAGGTCGACAATGGTGGAAGAAAAATGGAGAAAATGAACATTTCCCGTGCTTTAAAAGAACACACTGCCTATAGTGGTTCCGCACCTGCGACTCAAGGACCGCACCTACAGTCTTGCACCTACGAGCAATAGCCCGCACCTACGGAAAATGGAACAAGGGCCTGGGCTCGCACCTGCGGGTAGGAGTCCTCACCTGCGGCTCCGCACCTGCGAGAACTGGGAAGCCCACCTGGGGGTCGCACCTGCGAGGCTGGGACCGCAGGAGCGGTCTCGCACCTGCGACTGGGCAACCGCACCTGTGGTCACACCAGATCAGGTGCACCAGCAACTGCTTCAGCTGGTTTTTGGCCTCGTTTTGTGCCTAAGAGGCACCTGAGCCCACCCGAGCCCCCATCTAAATATACCAACAAGTCCCAAATCATAATACGGACTAGCTCGAGCCTTCGGAACACCCACAACAATGCTAAAACTCAAAATCACCTTAAAACCCCTAGAATCAAACTTAGGAACTTTAAGTTTCTTGAATTCGCTAACAATGCGCCGTACCGACCGATACTACTTGGAATGACACCAAAATTTGCAGGCAAGTCATAAATGACATGACGGAACTATTACCTATCTTGGAATTCCGTTCGGACCTCGATAACACAAAAACACGCCCCAAACCACAATATGAACTTAAGGAAACTCTTATTTCGATATTGGGCACTGAAAAGCTCCCGGGTCATCCAAAAATCATTCCGAACATGGGCCCAAGTCCGAAATCATCATACGAAGCTACCGAAATCGTTGAAACTCGATTCCGAGGTCGTATACTAAAAATGTTGACCGAAGTCAAACTTAGGCCAACCTGAAGGAACCAAGTGTTCCAATATCGTTCTAAACAATTCCGAATCTCGAACCACCCGTCCCCGCAAGTCATAAATCACAATAAGCCGCTATGGGAAATTTCATTAAGGGGAACGGGGTTCGATAACGCAAAAAGACCGTCTGGGTCGTTACAAAAGATGAATGTGCCTTTTGCCGAGAAAAGGGGCACTGGAAGAAATACTATTCAAAGTTGAAAAACAAGGCCAAACCTAACAATGGAAAGGATGTCATGGATTCAAATGTAGCTGATTGTGACGACTATGATTTCTCACTAGTTACAACTAAGCCATTCAAACCATCTGACATATGACTGATGAATTCAGCTTGTAGCTATCATGTGTGTCTCAACCGAGACTGGTTCGTCGATTTTCAAAAAGGAGAATGTGGAGTTATTCACACTACAAACAACAATCCTCTTAACGTATATGGTATAGGTTCAATCCGATTAAGGAACCATGATGGATTGGTCAGAACATTAACAGATGTTCGATACATACTGGAATTGAAGAAAAATCTCATTTTTGTAGGAGCCCTAGAGTCAAAGGGGATCAAAGTCATTGCAGAAAATGGGGTAATGAGAATATGCTCTGGTGCACTAGTGGTAATGAATGAAATTTGGCGAAATAATAACATGTACCACTATCATGTTAGTACAGTTATTGTCTCACTTACTATTTATTATCTACCTTTAGATATAGTAGTTGTGATTTAATCACTCTCTATATATTCGGCTTCAGTAACATTTATAACCACACAAATTCTCATGGAAAAATTTAGACATAAGTTTCAAAAATCTTTCTTTTTTTCTTAAACTACTGCATGCCGAGTCAAACACCGGCATATATTGGGACGGAGGGAGAATAATAGGATATACACCACCAAAAAGTATATGCATGACTTTTGTATGGATTTATTTCCTTTTTGGTCTGTCCGTGATGTTATAATAGGTTGTGACAATAGTGTTAACTTCAAGTGTATCGGCAGTGTTGGCGGTTGCTCATATGGGAAAGAAAGGGAACTCTCATGCAGGTTGGCTACCAATTTGTGGCCAACTTCACAACTTTTGCAACCAAGTTGGTGGAGCTCTTATTGCTGTCTTCATAGCGCTCCTTCTTTACATGTTGTTCTTACTTAACTCCATTCATTCTCTCCTATATGCATCTTTCATCTAAGATAGCACTGAATTTATTGTATTTATAATATTATAAGTTTGAAATTTAGTATTTGTTAAAATTTTCATTGTTCCGTACAAAAAGATATTGAGTTTGATCGAACCTACACAACATCTTAACCAATAATCAATACACTACATCCGACACGGGTTTAAGATTTTTAATTGTATTTAATTACATACAAGGAGTCCTACTTAGATACCTTGGGTCGGTTATCTAGGAGGACGGGGAGATCGACGAGGACGTCACACCCGTATAGGAGATGGATGGATATGGAGGTTAGCATCTGGAGTCATGTATGACAAGAAAGTGCCATCAATACTCAAAGGTAAGTTTTATAGAGCGGTGGTTAGACTAGCCATATTGTATGGGTAGAGTGTTAGCCGGTTAAGAACTCACATGTACAAAAGATGAGAGTAACACAAATAATGATGTTGAATTGGATGTGCGGGCACACTAGGATGGATAAGATTAGGAATGAAGATATTCCGGAGAAGGTGGGCATGGATCCTATAGATGATAAGATGCGGGAAGTGAGACTCAGATGGTTCGGGCATTGTGCGGAAGAGAAGCCATGATGCCCCGGTAAGAAGGTGTGAGTGTTGGCTACGAAAAGAGGTAGAGAGCGGCCTAAGAACTATTGGGGAGAGGTGATCAGGATGGACATGGCGCGACTTCAGATTTTCGTGGACATGGCCCTTGATAGGAAGGTGTGGAGGTCGAGCATTAGGGTCGTAGATTAGGAGGTAGTTGATATTTTTCTTCTTCGTACCGAGTGTGGCAAGTCTGATAGGGTTTGTCTTAGACTGCTACGAGTTAATGTTGTGTTCACTCTATTCGTCTGTTTTTCATCGCACCGGGCCTTATTTACTGGTTATTATTATTGTGTTTCATATATTTTCTGGTTCTTATGATGTTGTTATTATTTATATGGTCTCTGTTGATGGTACTGATATATTGTCTATTTTTGTCTTATTCGTTTTCTTGAGCCGAGGGTCTATCGGAAACAACCTCTCTACCCCAACAGGGTAGGTGTAAGATCTGCGTACACACTGCCCTCTCCAGACCTCTCACCTATGAGATTTTACTGGGTTATTATTGTTGTTAAGGAGTCCCAATTAGTAAGACTCCTCATATTGGTTCCAAGTCCCAATTAGTAAGACTCCTCATATTGGTTCCACTACTTCTGTTAAGGAGTCCCAATTAGTAAGACTCCTCATATTGGTCCCAATTCTGATGTTGTTATATTTGCCATGTTGTTATAGTCATCGATTTATTACGCTCTCTTTCTGTAGTTCTTTGTCATAATTATTGTGATTTTAATTTTCTTTCATTGAGTCGATGGTCTATCGGAAATAGTCTTTTTACATTTACAAGGTAGGGGTAAGATCTGCATATATACTGCATCCTGCACTGATGTATAAGCTTGGTAATTGTAATTAATTACATACAAGGAGTCCTAATTATTAAGACTCCTCTTCTTGGTTCCACTACATCCTTTGGACCAAAAAAAAGGATTAGTGAAGGTTCATTAGCTGTGACATGCTGTTTTGATTTCTTGTTATTGTAATCAATTCATCATCTAATTAACAAAATACCGGTTGCATATATAGTTCCTTTCTTAAAATCCATATGTCAAAGCATATGTCAAGTTATACTTTTACAAGTCACATTGCAAATGGAAAGAGGGTAAATTGCACAAACAAATATTATTATTCGGAACGTCAATATAATAAAGAAGATAACGTAGGAACAAGCTGTCGAGATGGCCGAGTTGGTCTAAGGCGCCAGATTAAGGTTCTGGTCCGAAAGGGCGTGGGTTCAAATCCCACTCTCGACACTATAATTTTATTAAACTTTTCCCTTTTTAAATTGGACCTGAGTAGTTGCTTTTTCACTTTCATTATCACAATTTTAAAGAAGGGCCCAATACCAAGAGCTTTTTAAAATAATATCCTACTTTTTGCGTTATCATATCAGCTTTGATCATTAAAAATCAACGGAATTGTTGGAATAAAAGAAAAAAAAATGATTGAAAATAAATAAAGAAATCATATTTAAATCAAAGTTATCGAACCATGTATACCGAGCTCCTCATGTGATAATGTTTTACAATATATTTGCGGCAGCAACTTTTTAAGTTGTTCAATAACTTATGTCATTTCAGATAGAGACGGATCTAGAATTTTAGTTTTATGAGGTTAGTATTTAAAGTTATGAGTTTAATATTTATGTAATTTTATTAATTTTTTATACATAAATTTATGTTCAGCGTCAAAAGTACTGGGCTCAGCTGAACGTAGTATTTCTTTTCTATGATGCACCTGCCCCCGTAGCTAGGTAATTATAAAAAAGAATATGTATGTATATTACCATGTGTAGACACCCCTTGACTTCTTGGTGAATTTATTTCTTTATATTTTGACCTTATTAATAAAAACCATGGCTACGCCACTGGCTGCAACTCGGATGTTATGTGATCATTAGATTGTAAGAATAACCATAAAATTATTTAGATTTTTTAGATACAATCATCGTGTTGTATTTTTCTCTTTAGCTACTGAAAACTAATTTCAATAATTCTGTTTTTGCTGCTCAACTGAGTGTTAATATGTTCTCTGTGATGATAAAATTAATACTTTTCGTAACAAATGAAGAAGGAGGAGGAGGCAAAGAAAAACAAAACAAAAAAAGATTGAAGGTGACATATTAGCTACCAACCCATTCTCTTTACTGCATCAAAAACCCCATTATTTTCACGTTTAAAGGATAAGTGACACGACTGATGATAAGGAAAGAACAGATTTTTAAGTATTAAGTGTTGAACTTATATTACTTCAACTTATGTGCATTATATAATAGCTAAAAACACAAATGATCGATGACTAAAAATTTGTGCGTTTGGAATTTGAATAATTAAATCAACTTGAATTCTTAAAATGTAGGAAAATTGTAGATATGATAATATTAATGAAATATTCAAATGTTTTGATACTTTATTAAATAGAAAATTATCATACAAAACTTAACGTATTTTTTCTTTATGACCAAAAAAAAATAACGAAATGGGGGACATAGAGTATTAAGTATTAAAGTCAAATATATATTCGGAAATTATATAAAAAGAAATGGGTTAAAAATAAGATTAGTAATGTATGATTTGATCCCCTTGCTTGAACTAATTTTACAACATTAATAAAATAATTGACTATATCCAAGTTTGGAAACAAAAAATTTTGACTCCTAAACCATAGTTGTGTCAAGACGGCCGATACAAGTGTATAACCAAAAATATTGCAGAAATATGACACTTTTTGGGATGGAGTTTAATTTTTGACCTCTACTTATTCCATAGACTGAATTTCAAGGTCAAAATTTAAGTATTGCTTACGGGACAAACGAAAGGCCAACGCCTGATAAATTTAAAATTCCTTGCATAAGGCACGTGAGAATAAAAAATAAGACCATTCACTTTAAGAGTTATTTATTTACTTTCGTGTAGTCTTTTGTCCTTAATTAAAGATTTCAAATTTGAATTTACTAAGCTTCACTTTTAATGAACTGAAATAAAAGTTAGACCAGATTAGTGGAATAAATAAAAATATCCCACGTGATTACCTATATTACCTTTCTCACTATTTTAGCATAATATTTACGCTATTGCTAGCTAATATCAATAGTTAAAAAATATGATAAATATAATTTTATATTTTATTTCAAGATTAATATTCTTATCCGATAATCAAATCATCCTAAAAAAGATAATTTAGTGTATTAAGTTTCCGTTATACATAAAATTTGAAAAAGAATGGGATTATAAAAATTTATTGTACGCAATATTATGCTATATAATATATAACATGTTATTTTCACGGCTCGAAGTTATAACGCGCTCGCGAGCTATTACAGCGAACCTTCCTAACTGCAGTCGAGCTAAGCAACCACTATTCCCGATATATTTAACCCTTTCTCCCTCTCCGAGAAAACGAGATTACCTTTTTTTCTATACAATTTCTTAGATTATCCTTTCTCCAGTTTCTCTCTTTATATAGATTTATATACACCGCTCCCTTTATATGTACAAAACCTAGTTGTTGATTTTTCCCCTCTTTCGTTGTTTGATCAGTAAGCTGAAAAACCCTAGCTCTTTTTCGATCCGTGAAATATGGCATCTGGATCATCAGGTAGACCAAGTAATTCATCGGGCTCAAAGGGTTTTGATTTTGGTTCCGATGATATTCTCTGTTCCTATGAAGATTTTCCCCATCACGACCCCTCTAATGGCTCCCACTCTGATCCTTCCGCTACTAACAATTCTGCTAAGGTACTACTATGTATTTTTTTTTCAAACTTTCTCCAGTTGGATTAATTTATTGTGCGGTAAAGTTCTCGTGTGAGTGTTAATATGGGTTTTTTCTGTAAATTGATTTATGCACTTTCGGAGACATTAGTACTTAAGTTAGGGTCATTTGGTAGGATAACAAGTTATCCGGGATTATAATACGGGGATTAAATGGTGCCGGGATTATTTATTGAATATATTTATATTGGTAGATGTTTGGTTCATTGGATTAAGAATAGGAGATACGAGGCATAATATAAACCATGTCTTTGTTGTATACTAGGCTAGCGTTTGGTCATAGATTCCCAAATTTGTTTTGAAAAATCTGATTTGGATGAAGTTCAATTCTAAACTATCCCAAATACCTAACAGTATCATTATCAATAACATTCATTATATTATCGCAAACCATAGTCTTGAACATAAATAA
>ML383060.1:0-89524 GCA_005239525.1 Nicotiana knightiana | reverse complement strand
GTGTTTCATCCTTACCTACCTTACCAACCCCAATGATTTCACCTTTATTTCCATTTCCAAAAGTGATATTTCCTCATTTTGAGACTTTCAAGTGAAAGGAACTGTTCCATGTTCCCAGTCATATGCTTTGAGCAGCCACTATCCAAATATCAAATTTGACTTCCTCCTCTCAATTGAACCTACAAAAGAATCAGGGGTTAGTCTTAAGAACCCAAACTAGTTTGGGTCCTTTTCTATGAGAGAATGGATGAATCAAATTTTTCCTGTTCCAATTTGGTAGCCAGTTTTTTCTTTTTACAAACCTCTCATTTCTTCGACTGGCCTGCTCTTTTGCAATACACACATAGTTGTAGTGCCCAGTCTTACCATAATGGGTGCAGATTTTATTCTCAGGGAGAGTGAGATACTTGCTTTTGGGATCCCACTTGGGAAATTAACTTCCAAAGCCAATCCCTTTCCTGTTGCTACTATGATTCTCTTGAAGCCATATCAGGGCATCAGAGGATTTATTCCATTTACAAGTTCGATCTAATTCATGTTTGACTTTGCCAAGTTCTTCATTAAGAGTTCTTATCTGTTCATCCTTGGCATACATCTTATCTTTAGTTTTCCCACATTTTCTTCTAACATGATATGAGAATAATCAACAACCTTTTTACTGGATCCTACCTTTTTACTGGATCCTGGTTCAACAAGTCAATGTTTTTCTTTTCAGATTTTAGTTCTAGAATCTCAGTTTCAAGTGGATGAACCTGGTTCAACAAGTCAGTGTTTTTCTTTTCAGATTCACTGACTCTGATTTCTAGGTTCATGCACTTTGCTTTTAGCATTGCACATTCTTTATATAGCTGATCCTTCTCTTTGGTTGTTTCCTCATAATCATCTATGAAATCAAGTAGCAATTCAGAGAGTTTTTCCTTAGATAGGAACTTTACTTTTTTTTATAAGATAGGAGATACTTACCTCTGGTTCTTCATGTGATTCCTCATCAGATTCTCCAATTTCCATGAGCGCCTGATCCTCAGTCTCCCTATCTTCTGATTCCTCATCTGAACTTTCCCCCCAAGCAGCAACCATAGCCTTTGTTGTGGTTTTCTTGGGTTGGACCTGTTCCCTCTTCCTGTTCCTTATTTCATATCTCTCCTTTTTACATTCTACTTCCCACTGAGGACAGTTTTTGATGAGATGGTCAGTCTTACCACATTTATAGCATCCCTCGTTGGTTGGCCTTTCTGGGGCTTTTGCTTTGTTGTAGTTTCCTCCTCTAGAGATGCCCTTCTTCCTCATGAGAAAGTTTCTGAATTCTTTGGTGATCATGGCCATCTCATCATCTTCCAGATATGCTCCCTCAGTGATTCTTAGTGCTAGACTCCTCTCCTTCTTTGGACCATCCATCTTCATTGTCTGCCTTCTCAGTTCATAGGCAGTAAGGTTTCCAATCAGCTCATCTAAACTCAGGATTGCCATATTTTTGGATTCCTGGATAGCAGTGATTTTGCTTTCCCAGGAAATAGGCAAGACCCTTGTTAGGATCTTCTCAACCCTGTCCTCTTCAAGAATGACTCTTCCAAGAGACTTCAGTTCATTAGTCAAGGTTGTGAACCTTGTGTACATCTCTTGGATAGTCTCTCCTTCTTTCATAGTGAAGTTTTCATACTGAGAGTATAGTAGAGTACCTCTTGACCTTTTTACCTGAGGTGTTCCTTCATGGGCTACTTGCAAGGTATCCCAGATCTCTTTGGCAGTGGTGCAGCTTTGGATTCTGCTGTACTCGTCTGGACCTAGTCCACACACTAGCCACTTTTTGGCCTTTGCATTCTTCTCCCATTTCTTTAGATCCTCAGCAGTGCAATCAGCTCTAGTCTTTGGTATATCTATACCTTCAGCAGTCTTCATCATGGTAGCTAGAGGACCATCAGTGACTATGTCCCAGAGTTCATAGTCTTCTCCAATTAGGTGGTCCTTCATCCTGTTTTTCCACCAAGAGTAATACTGGCCATTGAAGAGTGGTGGCCTTGCAGTTGATTGACCTTCCCAATTTCCAGGTGGTGCACTCATCTTGATCTTCTCCAAGGTGTTAGCCTTTCAAGGATAACCTGCTATGATACCAATTGATGTTTTTAGACGTCAATACCACACAAGAAAATATATTACTTTGTGTAGTACCCTATTTTCGAGTGCTGTCTAACTGGAAGAACCTGGTTCTTCTTGATGTACTTACTTCTACTGTTTCGGAATAATAAAAGTAGTAAAGTAAAAACATAGAGATTTTTACGTGGAAAACACCTGGCTCAAAAGGTGAAAAAACCACGACCTACTCCTCAGTAGGATTTGCTCAAACACTTCACTAAAAACTCTGAGCCAAACGGACTTACAAAATAAACTCTTTTGTAATCTTAGGACTAAGTCTAATCCTTTTGTAGTAACTAGCCCCCAGCTAATTTCTACAAGCTTCAAATTAACTCTAACTTGAACAATGGGTACCTATTACAATTGGTTCTATGAAAGCTGAAAAGATACAATATTGAAACTCCTACTACAATCAACTAGACTTAATGATAAACAGATGGAACTGGTTCTTCTAGTTGAACTGTAGCCTTTGAATCGCCCAATGATTGCTAACAAAATAACTCTGGGAACTTTGCTTTCATATTTTTNATCAGTTTGCAACCTTTTCGCGTTAGGAGACAATCTCTTGGTACATTGATATTTCACATTCACAAAAATCTCATATGCATATACGTTTCATGTGCCAGCTATTCAGTTCAAGATGTGTGCTCTGATGGACCTGGATCAACTGGTCTGCCATTTGTCAATCTTCAAAACTATGCAGTGACAATTGTCAACACAAGGCGTCCGGCCTGGACCATGGCAGGCAATAATATCGGCACTACTGGCGCAATCCCTATTTAATCGCCAGAAAATGCCAAAAAATGTACCTTGATCATTTCGAAGCGTTGGTTATGGTTCCTTGAGACGTATTTGATGTCCTGGACAAATATCATACGATTCAGTACCGGCTGCGTACCAAGGCGTCCGGCCTGGAACATGGCAAGCGATAATACAGGCACGACTGGCAAAATTCCAGTTTAATTACCATAAAATGCAAAAAAATGTAACTTGATAATTTTGAAGCGTTGGTTATGGTTCCTTGGTTCATATTAGATGCCCCGTAAAAATATCATGCGATCCAGTACCGACTCCTTACCAAGGCGTCCGGCCTGGACCATGGCAGGCGATTATAACGACTGGCGAAATTCCAGTTTAATTGCCATAACATGCAAAAAAATGTAACTTGATCATTTTGAAGCGTTAGATATGGTGCCTTGGGTTTTATTTGATGTCTCGGAAAAATATCATGTGATCCGGCACCGGCTCCATACCAAGGCGTTCGGCCTGGACCATGGCAGGCGATAATACAGGCACGACTAGCGGAATTACTGTTTGATTGCCAGAAAATGCCAAAAAATGTAAATTGATTATTTCGAAGCATTGGTTATGGTTCCTTGGGTCGTATTTGATGTCTCGGACAAATATTATGTGATCCGGTACCGGCTCCATACCAAGGCGTCCGGCATGGACCATGGTTGGCGATAATACAGGTACGACTGGCGATATTCCACTTCAATTGCAATAAAATGCCAAAAAATGTAACTTAATCATTTCGAAGCGTTGGTTATATTTCCTTGGGTCGTATTTGATGTCCCGGACAAATATCATGTGATCCGAAATCGGCTCCGTACCAAGGTGTCCGGTTGGGACCATGGCAGGCGTAAATACAGGCACGACTGGCGGAATTCCAGTTTAATTACCATAAAATGGCAAAAAATGTAACTTAATCATTTCGAAGCGTTGGTTATATTTCCTTGGGTCGTATTTGATGTCCCGGACAAATATCATGTGATCCGAAATCGGCTCCGTACCAAGGTGTCCGGTTGGGACCATGGCAGGCGTAAATACAGGCACGACTGGCGGAATTCCAGTTTAATTGCCATAAAATTAAAAAAGAAATGTAACGTGATATTTTTGAAGCGTTGGTTATGGTTACTTGGTTTGTATTTGATGTCCTGGAAAAATATCATGTGATCCAGTAACGGCTACGTACCAAGGCGTCCGGCCTGGACCACAACATGTGATAATACAGGCTGGCGGAATTCCAGTTTAATTGCCATAAAATTCCTAAAAATGTAATTTGATTATTTCGAAGCGTTGGTTATGGTTCCTTGGGTCGTATTAGATGTCCCGGACAAATATCATGAGATCCAGAACCGGCTCAGTACGAAGGCGTCCGACCAGGACAATAGGAGGCGATAATAACGACTGGCGAAATTCCCGCTTAATTGCCATAAAATGCCAAAACGTTGTATTTAATGTTTCCATGGGTTGTATTTAATGTCCCAGAAAAATATCATGCGATCCGGTACCAGCTTCGTACCAAGACGTCCGGCCTGGACCATGGCAGGCGATAAAACATGCACGACTAGCAGAATTCTTGTTTAATCGCCAGAAAATGCAAAATAATGTAACTTGATCATTTCGAAGCGTTGGTTATGGTTCCTTGGGTCGTATTTGATGTCCCGAAAAAAATATCATGTGATCTGCTATCGACTCTGTACTAAGGCGTCCGGCCTGGACCATGGCAGGCGATAATATAGGCACGACTGGCGGAATTCCAGTTTAATTTCCATAAAATGCTAAAAAAATATAACTTGATCATTTTGAAGCATTAGTTATGGTTCCTTGTGTCGTATTTAATTTCCCAGTAAAATATCATACGATCTGGTACCGGCTCCGTACCAAGGCGTCCTGCCTGGACCATGGCAGGCGATAATACAGGCACGACTGGCGGAATTCCTCTTTAATTGCCCTAAAATACCTAAACATGTAACTTGCTCATTTCGAAGCGTTGGTTATGGTTCCTTGGGTATTATTTGATGTCCCAGACAAATATCATGAGAACCGATACCGGCTCCGTACCAAGGCGTCTAGCTTGGACCATGGCAGGCGATAATACAGGCACGACTGGCGGAATTCCAGTTTAATTGCCATAAAATGCAAAAAAATGTAACGTGATCATTTCGAAGCGTTGATTATGGTTCTTTGGTCATGTTTGATGTCCCGTAAAAATATCATGTGATTCGATACTGACTACATACCAAGGTAAAAAAAGGCGTCCGACCTGGTCCACGACAGGCGATAATACAGGCACGACTGGCGTAATTCTAGTTTAATTGCCATAAAATGCCAAATAATGTAACTTGATCATTTCGAAGCGTTGGTTATGGTTCCTTGGGTCGTATTTGATGTCTCGGACAAATATAAAGCAATCCGGTACCGGCTCCGTAGCCAAGGCGTCCGGCCAGGACCATGGGAGGCGATATACAGGCACGACTGGCGGAATTCTTGTTTAATTGCCATAAAATGCCAAAAAATTTAACTTGATAATTTCAAAGCGTTGGTTATGGTTCTTTGGGTCGTATTTGATGTCCCGGACAAATATAATGTGATCCGGTACTGACTCCGTACCAAGGCGTCCGGCCTGGACCATGGCAGGCGATAATACAGGCACGACTGGCGGAATTCCAGTTTAATTGCCATAAAATGCCAAAAAATTTAATTTGATCATTTCAAAGCATTGGTTATGGTTCCTTTGGTTGTATTTGATGTCCCGAACAAATATCATGCGATTCGGTACCAGCTCTGTACCAAGGCGTCCGGCCTGGACCATGGCAGGCGATTATACAAGCACGATTGACGGAATTCCAGTTTAATTGCCATTAAATGCCAAAAAATGTAACTTGATCATTTTGAAGCGTTGCTTATGGTTCCTTGTGCCGAAATTGATGTCCCGGACAAATATCATGCGATCCGGTACCGGCTCCGTACCAAGGCGTTCGGCCTTGACCATGGCAGGCGATAATACAAGCACGACTGGCAGAATTGAAGTTTAATTGCCATAAAATGCCAAAAAATGTAACTTGATAATTTCAAAGCGTTGGTTATGGTTCTTTGGATCGTATTTGATGTCCCGGACATATATCATGCGATCCGGTACTGACTCCGTACCAAGGCGTCCGGCCTGGACCATGGTAGGCGATAATACAGGCACGACTGGCGGAATTCCAGTTTAATTGCCATAAAATGCTAAAAAATGTAACTTCATCTTTTCAAAACATTGGTTATGGTTCCTTGGGTCGTATTTGATGTCCCTGAAAAATATCAAGTGATCCGGTACCGGCTCCGTACCCAAGGCGTCCGGCCTGGACCATGGCAGGCGATAATACAGGCACGACTGGCAAAATTCCAGTTTAATTTCCATAAAATACCAAAAAATTTAACTTGATCATTTCAAAGCGTTGGTTATGGTTCCTTGGGTTGTATTTGATATCTCGGACAAATATCATGCAATCCGGTACCGGCTCCGTACCAAAGCGTTCGGCCTGGACCATAGCAGGCGATACTTCAGGCACGACTGGCGAAAGTCTAGTTTAATTTCCATAAAATGCCAAAAAATCTAACTTGATTATTTCGAAGCGTTGGTTATGGTTCCCTCGGTCGTATTTGATGTCCCGGACAAATATCATATGATCCGGTATCGGCTCCGTACCAAGGCGTCCGGTCGGGACCATGGCAGGCGATAATACAGGCACGACTGGCGGAATTCAAGTTTAACTCCCATAAAATGCAAAAAAATGTAACATGATCATTTCGAAGCGGTTGTTATGGTTCTTTGGTTATGTTTGATGTCCCGTACAAATATCATCTGATTTGATACCGACTACGTACCAAGGAAAAAAAAGGCGTCCGACCTGGACCACGACAGGCGATAATACAGGCACGACTGGCGTAATTCTAGTTTAATTGCCATAAAATGCCAAATAATGTAACTTGATAAATTCAAAGCGTTGGTTATGGTTCCTTGGGTCGTATTTGATGTACCGGACAAATATCATGCGATCCATTACCGGCTCCGTACCAGGGCGTCTGGCTTGGACCATGACAGGCGATAATACAGGTACGACTTGCGAAATTCCTATTTAATCGCCGGAAAATGCGAAAAAATGTAACTTGATCATTTCGAAGCGTTGGTTATAGTTCTTTGGGTCGTATTTGATGTCCAACAGATATCATGAGTTTCGGTACCGGCTCCCTACCAAGGCATCCGGCTAGGACCATGGAGGGCGATAATACACGCACGACTGGAGGAATTCCAGTTTAATTGCCATAAAATGCAAAAAAATGTATCATGATCATTTCAAAGCGTTGGTTATGGTTCCTTGGGTCATGTTTGATGTCCCATACAAATATCATACGATCCAGTACCGGCTACGTACCAAGGGAAAAAAAGGCGCCTGACCTTGGCCACGGTAGGCGATAATACAGGCACGAATGGTGAAATTCCGGTTTAATTGCCATAAAATGTCAAACAATGTAACTTGATCATTTCAAAGCGTTGGTTATGGTTCCTTGGGTCGTATTTGATGTCCCAGACAAATATCATGCGATCTGATATCGGCTGCGTACCAAGGCGTCCAGGCAGGACCATGGCAAGCGATAATACAGGTACGACTGGCGGAATTCCAGTTTAATTGCCTTAAAATGTGTAAAAATGTAACTTTGGTCATTTCGAAGTGTTAGTTATGGTTCCTTAGGTTGTATTTGATGTCCCGAAAAAATATCATGCGATCCGGTACCGTCTCCGTACCAAGGTGCCCGGCCAGGACCATGGCAGGCGATAATACATGCACGATTGGAGAAATTCCAGTTTAATTGCCATCAAATACAAAAAAAATGTGACGTGATAATTTTGAAGCACTGGTTATGGTTTCTTGGGTCGTATTTGATGTCCCATACAAATATCATGCGATCCGGTACCGGCTACGTACCAAGGAAAAAAGGCGTCCGACCTGGACCACGGCAGGCGATAATACAAGCACCACTTGCGGAATTCCAGTTTAATTGCCAGAAAATGCCAAAAAATGTAACTTTATCATTTCGAAGTGTTAGTTATGGTTCCTTGTATCATATTTGATGTCTCGGACAAATATCATGCCATTCGGTACCGGCTTTGTACCAAAGCGTCCGGCCTGGACCATGGCAGGCGATAATACAGGCACGTGTGGCGGAATTCCAAATTAATTGCCATAAAATTCCAAACAATGTAACTTGATCATTTCGAAGCATTGGTTATTGTTCCTTGGGTCGTATTTTATGTCCTGGGACAAATATCATGCGATCCGGTACCGGCTCCATAACAAGGCGTCCAGCCTGGACCATGGCAGGCGATAATACAGGCACGACTGGTGGAATTCTAGTTAATTTCCATAAATTGCCAAAAACTTTAACTTGATCATTTCGAAGAGTTGGTTATGGTTCCTTGGGCGTATTTGATGTCCTGGACAAATATCATGTGATCCGGTACCGACTCCGTACAAGGCGTCCGACCTGGACCATGGCACGCGATAATATAGGCACGACTGGCGGAATTCCAATTTAATTGCGATAAAATGCCAAAAAATGTAAATTGATCATTTTTAAGCGTTGGTTATGGTTACTTGGGTCGTATTTGATGTCTCGGACAAATATCATGCGATCTGGTACCGTCTCTGTACCAAGGCGTCCGACCTGGACCATGGCAGGCGATAATACAGGGACGACTGGCGGAATTCCAGTTTAACTGCCATAAAATGCAAAAAAATGTAACGTGATCATTTCGAAGCATTGGTTATGGTTCTTTGGGTTGTGTTTGATGTCCCGTAAAAATACCACGCGATTCAATACCGACTACGTACCAAGGCGTCCGGCCTGGAGCACGGGAGGTGATAATATAGGCACCACTAGTGGAATTCCAGTTTAATTGCCATAAAATTCCAAAAAATGTAACTTTATCATTTTGAAGCGTTAGTTATGGTTCCTTGGGTCGTATTTTATGTCCCGGACAAATACCATGCGATCCGTTATCGGCTCCGTACCAAGGCATCCGGCCGGGACCATGGCAGGCTATACATGCACAACTGGAGGAATTCCAATTTAATTACCATAAAATGCAAAAAAAATGTAACGTGATCATTTTGAAGCGTTGGTTATGGTTCCTTGGGTCATATTTGATGTCCTGGACAAATATCATGCGATCCTGTACCGGCTACATACCAAGGCGTCCGGCCTGGACCACGGCAGGCGATAATACAGGCACGACTAGCAGAATTCCAGTTTAATTGCCATAAAATGCCAAAATAATTAACTTGATCATTTCGAAGTGTTGGTTATGGTTATTTGGGTCATATTTGATGTCCCGGACAAATATCATGAGATCCTGTACCGGCTCCGTACCAAGGCGTCCGACCNTTTGATATCCCGAAAAAATATCATGCTATCCGGTACCGACTCCGTACCAAGGTGTCCTGGACCATGGCAGGCGATAATACAGGGACGACTGGCGGAATTCCTATTTAATCGCTAGAAAATGCCAAAAAATGTAACTTGATCGATTCGAAGCGTTGGTTATGGTTCTTTGGGTTGTGTTTGATGTCCCCGACAAATATCATGCGATTCGGTACCGGCTCCGTACCAAGGCGTCCGGCCTGGACCATGGCAGGCGATAATGCAGGCACGACTGGCGGAATTCGAGTTTAATTGCCATAAAATGCTAAAAAGATTAACTTTATCATTTCGAAGAGTTAGTTATGGTTCCTTGTGTCATATTTGATGTCTCAGACAAATATCATGCCATCCGGTATACCAAGGCGTCCGACCTGGACCATGGCATGCGATAATACAGGCACGACTGGCGGAATTCCAGTTTAATTGCCATAAAATGCCAAAAGTTATAACTTGATCATTTTGAAGCATTTTTTATGGTTCCTTGGGTCGTATTTGATGTCCCGGACAAATATCAAGAGATCCGGTACCGGCTCCGAACCAAGGTGCCCAGTCTGGACCATAGCAGGCGATAATACAAGCACGACTGGCGGAATTCCAGTTTAATTGCAATAAAACGCCCAAATATTTAACTTGATCATTTCGAAGAGTTAGTTATGGTTCCTTGGGTCGTATTTGATGTCCCGGACAAATATCATGCGATCCGGTACCGTCTCTGTACCAAGGCGTCCGGCCTAGACCATGGCAGGCGATAATACAGGCACGACTGGCGGAATTCCAGTTTAACTGCCATAAAATGCAAAAAAATGTAACGTGATAATTTCGAAGCGTTGGGTATGGTTATTTGGGTGGTGTTCCATGTCTCGTACAAATATCATGCGATTCAATACCGACTACGTACCAAGGCGTCTGGCCTGGACCACGAGAGGTGATAATATAGGCACCACTAGTGGAATTCCAGTTTAATTGTCAGAAAATACCAAAAAATGTAATTTGATCATTTCGAAGCGTTGGTTATGGTTCCTTGGGTAGTATTTGATGTCCCGAAAAAATATTATGCGATCTGGTACTGGTTCCGTACCAAGGCGTCTGGCCTGGACCATACCAGGCGATAATACAGGCACGACTGGCGGAATTCCAGTTTAATTGCCATAAAATTCCAAAAAATGTAACTTTATCATTTTTGAAGCATTAATTATGGTTCCTTGGGTCGTATTTAATGTCCTGGACAAATATTATGCGATCCAGTACCGGCTCCGTACCAAGGCATCTGGCCGGGACCATGACAGGCGATAATACAGGCACGACTGGAGGAATTACAGTTAAATTACCATAAAATGCAAAAAACATGTAACATGATCATTTCGAAGCGTTGGTTATGGTTCCTTGGGTCGTATTTGATGTCCCGGACAAATATCATACGATCCTATATCGGCTACGTACCAAGGCGTCCGACCTGGACCACGGCAGGCGATAATACAAGCACGACTGGCGGAATTCCAGTTTAATTGCCATAAAATGCCACAAAATGTAACTTGATCATTTTGAAGCATTAGTTATGGTTCCTTGGGTCGTATTTGATGTCCCGGATAAATATCATGCGATCCGGTACTGGCTCCGTACCGAGGCATCCGGCTGGGATCATTGCAGGCGATAATACAAACACGACTGGCGGAAATCCATTTTAATTGCCATAAAATGCCAAAAAATTTAACTTGTTCATTTCGAAGCATTTATTATGGTTCTTTCAGTCGTATTTTATGTCCCGGTCAAATATCATGCGATCCGGTACTGGCTCCATACCAAGGCGTTCGACCTGGACCATGGCAGGCGATAATACAGGCACGACTGGCGGAATTCCAGTTTAATTGCGATAAAATGCCAAAAAATGTAAATTGATAATTTTTAAGCGTTGGTTATGGTTCCTTGGATTGTATTTGATGTCCCGAACAAATATCATGCGATCCGGTACCGGCTCTGTACCAAGGCGTCCGGCATGGACCATGGCAGGCGACAATACAAGCACGACTGGCGGAATTCCAGTTTAACTACCATAAAATGCAAAAAAATATAACGTGATCATTTCAAAGCGTTGGTTATGGCTCTTTGGGTCGTGTTTGATGTCCCGGACAAATATCATGCGATTCAATACCGACTACGTACCAAGGCGTCCGGCCTGGACCACGGGAGGTGATAATATAGGCACCACTAGTGGAATTCCAGTTTAATTGTCAGGAAATACCAAAAAATATAATTTGATCATTTCGAAAGGTTGGTTATGGTTCCTTGGGTAGTATATGATGTCCCGAAAAAATCTTATGCGATCCGGTACTAGCTCCGTACCAAGGCGTCTGGCCTGGACTATACCAGGCGATAATACATGCACGATTGGTGGAATTCCAGTTTAATTGCCATAAAATTCCAAAAAATGTAACTTTATCATTTTGAAGCATAGTTATGGGTCCTTGGGTCGTATTTAATGTCCCGGACAAATATTATGCGATCCAGTACCGGCTCCGTACCAAGGCATCCGGCCGGGACCATGGCAGGCGTTAATACAGGCACGACTGGAGGAATTCCAGTTTAATTACCATAAAATGCAAAAAAAATGTAACGTGATCATTTCTAAACGTTGGTTATGGTTCCTTGGGTTGTATTTGATGTCCCGAACAAATATCATGCGATCCGGTACCGGCTCCATACCAAGGCGTCCGGCCTGGACCATGGCAGGCGTTAATACAGGCACGACTGGAGGAATTCCAGTTTAATTACCATAAAATGCAAAAAAAATGTAACGTGATCATTTCTAAACGTTGGTTATGGTTCCTTGGGTTGTATTTGATGTCCCAGAAAAATATCATGCGATCTTGTACTGGCTACGTACCAAGGCGTCCGGCCTGGACCAGGGCAGGCGATAATACAGGCACGACTGGCGGAATTCCAGTTTAATTACCGTAAAATGCCAAAACATGTAACTTGATCATTTCGAAACGTTGGTTATGGTTCCTTCGGTCATATTTGATTTCCCGGACAAATATCATGCGATCCAATACCAGCTCCATACCAAGGCGTCCGGCTTGGACCATGGTAGCCGATAATACAGGCACGACTGGCGGAATTCCAGTTTAATTGCCATAAAATGCCAAAAAATGTAACTTTATCATTTCGAAGAGTTAGTTATGGTTCCTTGTGTCATATTTGATGTCTCAGACAAATATCATGCCATCCGGTATACCAAGGCGTCCGACCTGGACCATGGCATGCGATAATACAGGCATGACTGGCGGAATTCCAGATTAATTGCCATAAAATGCAAAAAATGTAACTTGATCATTTTGAAGTGTTAGTTATGGTTCCTTGGGTCATATTTATGTCCCGGAAAAATATCATGTGATCCGATACCGGCTCTGTACCAAGGCATCCGACCGGGATCATTGCAGGCGATAATACAAACACGACTGGCGGAATTCCATTTTATTTGCCATAAAATGCAAAAAAATTTAACTTGTTCATTTCGAAGCATTGGTTATGGTTCTTTCAGTCGTATTTTATGTCTCGGACAAATATCATGCGATCCGGTACTGGCTCCATACCAAGGCGTTCGGCCTGGACCATGGCAGGCGATAATACAGGTACGACTGGCGGAATTCCAGTTTAATTGCCATAAAAAAAAAAATGTAACTTCATCATTTCGAAGCGTTAGTTATGGTTCCTTGGGTCGTATTTGATGTCCCGGATAAATATCATGCGATCCGGTACCGGCTCCGTACCAAGGCATCCGACTGGGACCATGGCAGGCGATAATACAGTCACGACTGGCAGAATTCCAGTTTAATTGCCATAAAAAAAAAAATGTAACTTCATCATTTCGAAGCGTTAGTTATGGTTCCTTGGGTCATATTTGATGTCCCGGACCAATAGCATGCGATCCAGTATCAGCTCCGTACCAAGACGTCCGGCCTGGACCATGGCAAGCGATAATACAAGCACGACTGGCGGAACTCCAAATTAATTGCGATAAAATGCCAAAAAATTTAAATTCATCATTTCAAAGCGTTGGTTATGGTTCCTTAGGTAGTATTTGATGTCCCAGAAAAATATCATGCGATCCGGTACCGGCTCCGTACCAAGGCGTCCGGCATGGACCATGGTAGGTGATAATACTGGCACGACTAGCGGAATTCCAGTTTAGTTGCCATAAAATGCCAAAAAATCTAAATTGATCATTTCGAAGCGTAAGTTATGGTTCCTTGGGTCGTATTTTATGTCCCGAACAAATATCATGCAATTCGGTACCGGTTCCGTACCAAGGCATCCGGCCGGGACCATGGAAGGCGAGAATATAGACACGACTGGCGGAATTCCAGTTTAATTGCCATAAAATGCGAAAAAAATTTACTTGATCATTTCGAAGTGTTGGTTATGGTTCTTTGGGTCTTATTTGATGTCCCGAACAAATATCATGTGATCCGGTACCGACTTCGTACCGAGGCATTCGGCCTGGACCATGGCAGGCGATAATACAGGCACGACTGGCGGAATTCCAGTTTAATTGCCATACAATGCGAAAAAAATTTACTTGATCATTTCGAAGTGTTGGTTATGGTTCTTTGGGTCTTATTTGATGTCCCGAACAAATATCATGTGATCCGGTACCGGCTCCGTACCAAGGCATCTGGTTGGGACCATGGCAGGCGATAATACAAGCACGACTGGCGGAATTCCAGTTTAATTTCCATAAAATGCAAATTAAATGTAACGTGATCATTTTGTAGCATTGTTTATGGTTCCTTGGGTCGTATATGATGACCCGGATAAATATCATATGATCCGGTACCAGCTACGGACCAAGGCGTCCGGCCTGGACCATGGCAGGCGATAATACAGGCACGACTAGCAAAATTCTAGTTTAATTGCCATAAAAATCTAAAAAAATGTAACTTGATCATTTCGTAGCATTGTTTATGGTTCCTTGGGTTTTATTTGATGTCCCGGACAAATATCATGTGATTCGGTACCGGCTCCGTACCAAGGCGTCCGGCCTGGACCATGGCAGGCGATAATACAAGCACGACTGCCGGAATTCCAGTTTAATTGCGATAAAATGCCACAAAATGTAAATTGATCATTTCAAAGTGTTGGTTATAGTTCCTTGGGTAGTATTTGATGTTCCGGAAAAATATCATGTGATCTGATACCGGCTCCGTACCAAGGCGTCGGGCCTGGACCATGGCAGGCGATAGTACAGGCACGACTGGCGAAATTCCAGTTTAATTGCCAAAACTTTAACTTGATAATTTCGAAGAGTTGGTTATGGTTCCTTTGGTCGTATTTGATGTCCTGGCCAAATATCATGAGATCCAGTACCGGTTCAGGCCGGGACCATGGCAGGCGATAATACAGGCACGAATGGCGGAGTTCCAGTTTAGTTGCAAAAAAAATGTAACGTGATCATTTCAAAGCGTTGCTTATGGTTCCTTGGGTCGTATTTGATGTCCCGGAAAAATATTATGTTATCCGTTACCGGCTCCGTACCAAGGCGTCCAGCCTGGACCAAGGAAGGCGATAATACAAGCACGACTAGCGGAATTTCAGTTTAATTGCAATAAAATGCCAAAAATGTAACTTGATCATTTCAAAGCATTAGTTATGGTTCCTTGGGTATTATTTGATGTCCTGAAAAAATAATTATGCGATCCGGTACTGGCTCCGTACCAAGGCGTCTGGCCTGGACCATACCAGGCGATAATAAAGGCACGACTGGCGGAATTCCAGTTTAATTGCCATAAAATTCCAAAAAATGTAACTTTATCATTTTGAAGCATTAGTTATGGTTCCTTGGGTCGTATTT
This sequence comes from Nicotiana knightiana, assembly GCA_005239525.1. Taxonomy (NCBI): domain Eukaryota; kingdom Viridiplantae; phylum Streptophyta; class Magnoliopsida; order Solanales; family Solanaceae; genus Nicotiana; species Nicotiana knightiana. The sequence continues at coordinate 74,295 of ML383060.1, read as the reverse complement.
AATGTCCCGGACAAATATTATGCGATTTAGTACCGGCTCCATACCAAGGAATCCAGCCGGGACCATGGCAGGCGATAATACAGGCACGACTAGAGGAATTCCAGTTTAATTACCATAAAATGCAAAACACATGTAATGTGATCATTTCGAAGCGTTGGTTATGGTTCCTTGGGTCGTATTTGATGTCCCGGACAAATATCATACGATCCTATATCGTCAACGTACCAAGGCGTCCGACCTGGACCACGGCAGGCGATAATACAGGCACGACTTGCGGAATTCCAGTTTAATTGCCATAAAATGCCAAAAAATGTAACTTGATCATTTTGAAGCATTAGTTATGGTTCCTTGGGTCGTATTTGATGTCCCAAAAAAATATCATGTGATCCGGTACCGGCTATGTACCAAGGGGTCCGGCTTGGACCATGGCAGGCGATAATACAGGCACGACTGGCGGAATTCCAGTTTAATTGCCAAAACTTTAACTTGATAATTTCGAAGAGTTGGTTATGGTTCCTTTGGTCGTATTTGATGTCCTGGCGGAATTCCAGTTTAATTGCCATAAAATGCCAAAAGCTGTAACTTGATCATTTGAAGCATTTTTATGGTTCCTTGGGTCGTATTTGATGTCCCGGACAAATATCAAGAGATCCGGTACCGGCTCCGAACCAAGGTGCCCAGCCTGGACCATAGCAGGCGATAATACAAGCACGACTGGCGGAATTCCAGTTTAATTGCAATAAAACGCCCAAATATTTAACTTGATCATTTCGAAGAGTTAGTTATGGTTCCTTGGGTCGTATTTGATGTCCCGGACAAATATCATGCGATCCGGTACCGTCTCTGTACCAAGGCCTCCGGCCTGGACCATGGCTGGCGATAATACAGGCACGACTGGCGGAATTCCAGTTTAACTGCCATAAAATGCAAAAAAATGTACCGTGATCATTTCAAAGCGTTGGTTATGGTTCCTTGGGTCGTATTAGATGTCCTGGAAAAAAATCATGTGGTCCGGTACCGGCTCCGTACGAAGGCGTCCGGCTAGGACCATAGGAGGCGATAATAACGATTGGCGAAATTCCAGTTTAATTGCCATAAACTGCCAAAAATGTAACTATAACATTTCGAAGCGTTAGTTATGGTTTCTTGGGTTGTATTTGATGTCCCAGAAAAATATCATGCGACCCGGTACCGGCTCCGTACCAAGTCGTCCGACCTGGACCATGGCAGGCGATAATACAGGCACGACTGGCGGAATTCCAGTTTAATTGCCATAAAATGCCACAAAATGTAACTTGATCATTTTGAAGCATTAGTTATGGTTCCTTGGGTCGTATTTGATGTCCCGGATAAATATCATATGATCCGGTACTGCCTCCGTACCAAGGCATCCGGCTGGGACCATGGCAGGCGATAATACAGGCACGACTGGCGGAATTCCAGTTTAATTGCCATAAAATGCCACAAAATGTAACTTGATCATTTTGAAGCATTAGTTATGGTTCCTTGGGTCGTATTTGATGTCCCGGACCAATATCATGCGATCTGGTACCAGCTTCATACCAAGGCGTCTGGCCTGGACCATGGCAGGCGATAATACAAGCACGACTGCCGGAATTCCTGTTTAATTGCGATAAAATGCCAAAAAAATAAATTGATCATTTCAAACCGTAAGTTATGGTTCCTTGGGTCATATTTTATGTCCTGGACAAATATCATGCAATACGGTACCGGCTCCATACCAAGGCATCCGGCCGGGACCATGGCATGCGATAATACAGACACGACTGGCGGAATTCCAGTTTAATTGCCATAAAATGCAAATTAAATGTAACGTGATCATTTCGTAGCATTAGTTATGGTTCCTTGGGTCGTATATGATGTCCCGAATAAGTATCATATGATCCGGTACCAGCTACGGACCAAGGCGTCCGGCCTGGACCATGGCAGGCGATAATACAGGCACGACTAGCGAAATTCCAGTTTAATTGCCATAAAATTCTAAAAAATGTAACTTGATCATTTCGTAGCGTTGTTTATTGTTCCTTGGGTTGTATTTGATGTCCCGGACAAATATCATGTGATTTGTTACCGGCTCCGTACCAAGGCGTCCGGCCTGGACCATGGCAGGCGATAATACAAGCACGACTGCCGGAATTCCAGTTTAATTGCGATAAAATGCCACAAAATTTAAATTGATCATTTCGAAGCGTTGGTTATAGTTCCTTGGGTAGTATTTGATGTTTCAGAAAAATATCATGTGATCTGATACCGGCTCCGTACCAAGGCGTCCGGCCTGGACCATGGCAGGCGATAATACAGGCACGACTGGCAGAATTCCAGTTTAATTGCCAAAACTTTAACTTGATAATTTCGAAGAGTTGGTTATGGTTCCTTTGGTCGTATTTGATGTCCTGGCCAAATATCATGAGATCCAGTACCGGTGCAGGCCGGGACCATGGCAGGCGATAATACAGGCACGACTGGCGGAGTTCCAGTTTAGTTGCCATAAAATGCAAAAAAAATGTAACGTGATCATTTTGAAGCGTTACTTATGGTTCCTTGGGTCGTATTTGATGTCCCGGAAAAATATTATGTGATCCGTTACCGGCTCCGTAACAAGGCGTCCAGCCTGGACCAAGGCAGGCGATTATACAAGCACGACTAGCGGAATTTCAGTTTAATTGCAATAAAATGCCAAATATGTAACTTGATCATTTCGAAGCGTTAATTATGGTCCCTTGGGTTGTATTTGATTTCCAGGACAAATATCATGCAATCCGGTACCGGCTCCGTACCAAGGCGTCCGGCCTGAACCATGGTAGGCGATAATAAAGGCACGTCTGGCGGAATTCCTGTTTAATCACCAGAAAATGCCAAAAAATCTAACTTGATCTTTTCGAAGCGTTAGTTGTGGTTCTTTGGATCGTATTTGATGTCCTAGAAAAATATTATGCGATCCGGTACTGGCCCTGTACCAAGGCGTCCGGCATGGACCATGGCAGGCGATAATATAGACACGATTGGCGGAATTCCAGTTTAAATGCCATAAAATTCAAAAAAAAATAACTTTATCATTTCGATGTGTTAGTTATGGTTCCTTGTGTCATATTTGATGTCTCGGACAAATATCATGCGATCCGCTACTAGCTCCGTACCAAGGCATCCGGCTGGGACCATGGCAGGCGATAATACATGCACGACTCGCGGAATTCCAGTTTAATTGCCATAAAATGCAAAAAAAAAAATGTAACGTGATCATTTCGAAGCGTTGGTTATGGTTCCTTGGGTTGTATTTGATGTCCCGGACAAATATCATGCGATCCGCTACTAGCTCCGTACCAAGGCATCCGGCTGGGACCATGGCAGGCGATAATACATGCACGACTCGCGGAATTCCAGTTTAATTGCCATAAAATGCAAAAAAAATGTAACTTGATCATTTTGAAAACGTTGGTTATTGTTCCTTGGGTCGTATTAGATGCCCCGGACAAATATCATGCGATCCAGTGCCGGCTCCATACCAAGGCGTCCGGCCTGGACCATGGCAGGCGATAATAACGACTAGCGAAATTCCAGTTTAATTTCCATAACATGCCATAAAATGTAACTTGATCATTTCGAAGCATTAGATATGGTTCCTTGTGTTGTATTTGATGTCCTGAACGTATGTCATGTGATCCGGTTCCGGCTCCGTACCAAGGCGTCCAGCCTGGACCATGGCAGAGGATAATAAAGGCACGATTAGCTGAATTCCTGTTTTATTGCCAGAAAATGCCAAAAATGTAAATTGATCATTTCGAAGTATTGGTTATGGTTCCTTAGGTCGTATTTGATTTACTGGACTATTTTATGCAATCCGGTACCGGCTCCGTACTAAGGCGTCCGGCCTGGACCATGGCAGGCGATAATACAGGCACGACTGGCAGAATTCCAATTTAACTGCCGTAAATTTCAAAAACAAATGTAACGTGATCATTTCGAAGCGTTGGTTATGGTTCCTTGGGTCGTGTTTGATGTCACGGATAAATATCATGCGATCTGATACCGATTACATACCAAGGCGTCCGGCATGGACCACGACATGCGATAATACAGGCACGACTGGCGAAATTCCAATTTAATTGCCATAAAATGCCAAAAAATGTAACTTGATCATTTCGAAGAATTGGTTATAGTTCCTTGGGCCATATTTGATGTCCCGTACAAATATCATGAGATCCGGTGGTACCGGCTCAGCACCAAGGCATCCGACCTGGACCATGGCAGGCAATAATACAGGCACGCCTGACAGAATTCCAGGTTNTGGACCATGGCAGGCGATAATACAGGTACGACTGGCGGAATTCCAGTTTAATTGCCATAAATTTCCAAAAAATGTAACTTGATCATTTCGAAGAGTTTGTTATGGTTCCTTGGGTCGTATTAGATGTCCCGGACAAATATCATGCGATCCGGTACTAGTTCCGTATGAAGGTGTCCGGCCAAGACCATAGGAGGCGATAATAACGACTGGCGAAATTCCAGTTTAATTGCCATAAAATGCCAAAAAATGTAANTTGATGTCCCGGAAAAATATCATGCGATCCGGTACCGGCTCCGTACCAAGGCGTCCGGCCTGGACCATTGTAGGCGATAAAACATGCACAACTGGCGGAATTCCTGTTTAATTGCCAGAAAATGCAAAAAAATGTAACTTGATCATTTCGAAGCATTGGTTATGTTTCCTTGGGTAATATTTGATTTCCCGGACAAATATCATGCGATCCGGTAACGGCTCCGTACCAAGGCGTCCGACCTGGACCATGGTAGGCGATAATACAAGCCTCACTGGTGGAATTCTAGTTTAATTGCCATAAAATGCCAAAAATGTAACTTGATCATTTTGAAGCATTGGTTATTGTTCCTTGGGTCGTATTTGATGTCCTGGACAAATATCATGCGATCCAGTACCGACTTCGTACCAAGGCGTCCGACCTGGACCATGGCAGACGATAATACAGGCACGACTGGCGGAATTCTAGTTTAATTGTTATAAAATGCCAAAAAATGTAACATGATCATTTCGAAGTGTTGGTTATAGTTCATTGGGTAGTATTTGATATCTCGAACAAATATCATGCGATCTGGTACCGGCTCCCTACCAAGGCGTCCGGCTTGGACCATGGTAGGCGATAATACATGCAGGACGGGCGAAATTCACATTTAATTGCCATATAATGCCAAAAAATGTAACTTGATCATTTCGAAGCGTTGGTTATCATTCCTTGGGTCGTATTTGATGTCCCGGAAAAATATCATGCGATCCGGTACTGGATCTGTACCAAGGCGTCAGGCCGGGACCATGGCAGGCAAAAATACAGGCACGACTTGCGGAATTCCAGTTTAATTGCCATAAAATGCCAAAAAATGTAACTTTATCATTTCGAAGCATTGGTGATGGTTCCTTGGGTCGTATTTCTGTCCCTGACTAATATCATGCGATTCGGTACCGGCTCCGTACCAAGGCGTCCGGTCTGGACCATGGCAGGCGATAATACAGGCACGACTAGCGGGATTTCAATTTAATTGCCAAAAAATTCCAAAAAATGTAACTTGATCATTTTGAAGCGTTGGTTATAGTTCCTTGGGTAGTATTTGATGTTCGGTACAAATATCATGCGATCCGATACTGGAATAGTACAAAGGCGTCCGACCTGGACCATGGCAGGCGATAATACAGGCACGACTGGCAGAATTCCTGGTTAATTGCCATAAAATGCCAAAAAATGTAACTTGATCATTTCGAAGCGTTAGTTATGGTTCCTTGGGTCGTATTTGAAGTCCCGAAAAAAAATCATGCGATCTGAAACCGGCTCCGTACCAAGGCGTCCGGCCGGGACCATGGCAGGCGTAAATACAGGCACGACTAGCGGAATTCCAGTTTAATTGCCATAAAATGCCAAAAAATGTAACTTGATCATTTCGAAGCGTTAGTTATGGTTCCTTGGGTCGTATTTGAAGTCCCGAAAAAAAATCATGCGATCTGAAACCGGCTCCGTATCAAGGCGTCCGGCCGGGACCATGGCAGGCGATAATACAGGCACGACTGGCAGAATTCCTAGTTAATTGCCATAAAAAGCCAAAAAATGTAACTTGATCATTTCGAAGCGTTAGTTATGGTTCCTTGGGTCGTATTTGAAGTCCCGAAAAAAAATCATGCGATCTGAAACCGGCTCCGTATCAAGGCGTCCGGCCGGGACCATGGCAGGCGATAATACAGGCACGACTGGCAGAATTCCTAGTTAATTGCCATAAAAAGCCAAAAAATGTAACTTGATCATTTCGAAGCGTTAGTTATGGTTCCTTGGGTCGTATTTGATGTCCCTGACAAATATCATGCAATCTGGTACCGGCTCCGTACCAAGGCGTCCGGTCTGGACCATGGCAGGCGATGATACAGGCACGACTGGCGGAATTCGAGTTTCATTCATAAAATGCCAAAAAATGTAACTTGATCATTTCGAAGCGTTGGTTATGGTTCCTTGGGTCGTATTTGATGTCCTGGACAAATATCACGCGATCCGGTACCGGCTCCGTACGAAAGCGTCCGGTCAGGACCATGGCAGGCGATAATAACGACTGGCGAAAATTCAGTTTAATTACCATAAAATGCCTAAAAATGTAACTTGAACATTTCGAAGAGTTAGTTATGGTTCCTTGGGTAGTATTTGATGTCCCAAAAAAATATCATGCGATCCAGTATCGGCTCCGTACCAAGGCGTCCGACCTGGACCATGGCAGGCGATAAAACATGCACGACTGGCGGAATTCCTGTTTAATTGCCAGAAAATCCCAAAAAATGAAACTTGATCATTTCTAAGCGTTGGTTATGGTTCCTTGGGTCATATTTGATTTCCCGAAAAAATATCATGCGATCCGGTAACAACTCTGTACCAAGGCGTCCGGCCTGGACCATGGCAGGCGATAATAGAGGCCTGACTAGCGGAATTCCAGTTTAATTGCCATAAAATGCCAAAAATGTAACTTGATCATTTTGAAGCGTTGGTTATTGTTTCTTGGGTCGTATTTGATGTCCCGTACAAATATCATGCGATCTAGTACCAGCTTCGTACCAAGGCGTCCGGCCTGGACTATGGCAGGCGATAATACAGGCACGACTGGCGGAATTCCAGTTTAATTGCCATTAAATGCCTAAAAATGTAACTTGATCATTTCGAAGTGTTGGTTATAGTTCCTTGGGTAGTATTTGATGTCCCGAACAAATATCATGTGATCTAGTACCGGCTCCGTACTAAGGCTTCTGGCTTGGACCATGGCAGGCGATAACACATACAGGACTGGCGGAATTCCAATTTAATTGCCATAAAATTCCAAAAAAATGTAACTTGATCATTTTGAAGCATTCGTTATGGTTCCTTGGGTCGTATATTATTTCCTAGAGAAATATCATGCAATCCGGTATCGGCTCCATACCAAAGCGTCTGGCCTGGACCATGGCAGGCGATAATACAGGCACGACTGGCAGAATTCCAGTTCCATAAAATTCCAAAAAATGTAAAGTGATTATTTCGAAGCGTTGGTTATGGTTCCTTGGGTCGTATTTGATGTCCCGGAAAAATATCATGCGATCCGGTACCGACGTCGTACCAAGGCGCCCNTCATTTCGAAACATTGGTTATGGTTCCTTGGGTCGTATTTGATGTCCCGGGGAAATATCATGCAATCCGGTACCGGCTCCGTACCAAGGCGTCTGGCCTGGACCATTGTAGGCGATAATACAAGCACAACTGGCGGAATTCCAGTTTAATTGCCATAAAATGCAAAAAAATGTAAATTATTCATTTCGAAGCATTGGTTATGGTTCCTTGGGTCGTATTTTATGTCCTAGACAAATATCACGAGATTCGGCATCGGCTCTATACCAAGGCGTCCGGCCTGGACCATGGCAGGCGATAATACAGGCACGACTTGCGCAATTCCAGTTTAATTGCCATAAAATGCCAAAAAATGTAACGTGATCATTTTGAAATGTTGGTTAATGTCTCGTACAAATATCATGAGATCTGGTAATGGCTCCATACTAAGGAGTCCGGCCTGGACCATGGCAGGCGATAATATAGGCACGACTGGCGGAATTCCAGTTTCATTGCCATAAAATGCCAAAAATGTAACTTGATCATTTTGAAGCATTGGTTATGGTTCATAAGGTCATATTTGATGTCCAGAGAAATATCATGTGATCCGGTACGGGCTCCGTGCTAAGGCGTCCGGCCTGGAACATAGCGGGCGATAATACAGGCACGACTAGCAGAATTCCTGTTTAATTTCCATAAAATGCCAAAAATGTAACTTAATCATTTTGAAGCATTGGTTATGGTTCCTTGGGTCGTATTTGATGTCCCGGACAAATATCATGCGACCCGGTACTCCATTCCAAAGCGTCCAGCCTGGACCATGGCAAGCGATATTCAGGCACGATTGGCGGAATTCCAATTTAATTGCCATAAAATGCCAAAAAAATGTTACTTCATCATTTCAAAGCATTGGTTATGGTTCCTTGGGTCGTATTTGATGTCCCGAAAAAATATCATGCGATCCTGTACCGGCTCCGTACCAAGGCGTCCGACATGGATCATGGCAGGCAATAATGCAGGCACGATTGACGGAATTCCAGTTTAATTTCCATAAAATGCCAAAAAATTTAACTTTATCATTTCAAAGCGTTGGTTATGGTTCCTTGGGTCGTATTTGATATCTCGGACAAATATCATGAGATCCGGTACCGGCTCCGTACCAGAGCGTCCGCCTTGTACCATGGAAGGCGATACTTCAGGCACGACTGGCGGAATTCCAGTATCATTGCCATAAAATGCCAAAAAATGTATCTTGATCATTTCTAAGCATTGGTTATGGTTCCTTGGGTCGTATTTGATGTCCCGGAAAAATATCATGCCATCCGGTACCGGCTCTGTACCAAGGCGTCTGGCCTGGACCATGGCAGGTGGTAATACAGGCATGACTGACGGAATTCCAGTTTAATTGCCATAAAATGATAAAAAATGTAACTTGATCATTTCGAATCATTAGTTATGGTTCCTTGTGTCATGTTTAATCTCCGAGACAAATATTATACGACCTGGTACCGGCTCCGTACCAAGGCGTCCTGCCTGGACCGTGGCAGGTGATAATACATGCACGACTGGCGGAGTTCCAGTTTAATTGCTATAAAATGCAAAAAAAAATGTAACGTGATCATTTAGAAGTGTTGGTTATGGTTCCTTGGGTCGTATTTGATGACCCGGACAAATATTATGTGATCCGGTACCAGCTCCGTACCAAGGCGTCCAGCCTGGACCATGGCAGGCGATAATACAAGCATGACTAGTAGAATTTCAGTTTAATTGAAATAAAATGCCAAAAATGTAACTTGATCATTTCGAAGCGTTAATTATGGTTCCTTGGGTTGTATTTGATTTCCCGGACAAATATCATGCAATCCGGTGACGGCTCGGTACCAAGGCGTCCGACCTGGACCATGGCAGGCGATAATAAAGGCACGACTAGCGGAATTCCTGTTTAATCACCAGAAAATGCCAAAAAATGTAGCTTGATCATTTCGAAGCATTGGTTATGGTTCTTTGGGTCGTATTTGATGTCTCGAAAAAAAATCATGCGATCCAGTACAGGCTCCGTACCAAGGTGTCCGGCCTGGACCATGGCAGGCGATAATACAGGCACGACTGGCGGAATTGCAGTTTAATTGCCATAAAATGCCAAAAAATTTAACTTGAGCATTTCGAAGCGCTAGTTATGGTTCCTTGTGTCATATTTGATGTCTCGGAAAAATATCATTCCATCCGGTATCGGCTCCGTACAAGGGCATCCGGCTGGGACCATGGCATGCGATAATACAGGAACGACTGGCGGAATTCCAGTTTAATTGCCATAAAATGCAAGAAAAAATGTAACGTGATCATTTAGTAGCGTTGGTTATGGTTCCTTGGATTGTATTTGATGTCCCAGACAAATATCATGCGATCCGGTACCGGCTCCGTACCAAGGCATCTGGTTGGGACCAAGGCAGGCGATAATATAGGCACGACTGGAGAAATTCCAGTTTAATTGCCATAAAATGCAAAAAAAATGTAACTTGATCATTTTGAAGCGTTGTTTATGGTTCCTTGGGTCGTATTAGATGGTTCCGGCCTGACCATCGCAGGCGATAATAACGACTAGCGAAATTCTAGTTGAATTGCCATAACATGCCATAAAATGTAACTTGATCATTTCGAAGCGTTATATATGGTTCCTTGGGTTGTATTTGATGTCCCCGACATATATCATGCGATTCGGAACCGGCTCCGTACCAAGGCGTCCGGCATGGACCATGGCAGACGATAATACAGGCACGATTAGCGGAATTCCTGTTTTATTGCCAGAAATGCCAAAAATGTAAATTGATCATTTCAAAGTATTGGTTATGGTTCCTTAGGTCATATTGATTTATCAGACAAATATTATGCGATCCGGTACCGACTCTGTACCAAGGCGTCCGGCCTGGACCATGGCAGGCGATAATAACGACTAGCGAAATTCTAGTTTAATTTCCATAACATGCCAAAAAATGTAACTTGATCATTTCGAAGCGTTATATATGGTTCCTTGGGTTGTATTTGATGTCCCCGACATATATCATGCGATCCGGTACCGGCTCCGTACGAAGGCATCCGGCATGGACCATGGCAGGCGATAATAACGACTAGCGAAATTCTAGTTTAATTGCCATAACATGCCATAAAATATAACTTGATCATTTCGAAGCGTTATATATGGTTCCTTGGGTTTTATTTGATGTCCCCGACATATATCATGCGATCCGGTACCGATTCCGTACCAAGGCGTCCGGCATGGACCATGGCAGACGATAGTACAGGCTCGATTAGCGGAATTCCTGTTTTATTGCCAGAAATGCCAAAAATGTAAATTGATCATTTCGAAGTATTGGTTATGGTTCCTTAGCTCATATTGATTTACCGGACAAATATTATGCGATCCGGTACCGACTCTGTACCAAGGCGTCTGGCCTGGACCATGGCAGGCGATAATACAGGCACGACTGGCGGAATTCCTGTTTAATTGCTATAAAATGCCAAAAAATGTAACATGATCATTTTGAAGTGTTGGTCATAGTTCCTTGGGTGGTATTTGATGTCTCGAACAATTATCAGGTGATCTGGTACCGGCTCCCTACCAAGGCGTCCGACTTGGACCATGGCAGGAGATAATACATGCAGGACGGGCGGAATTCACATTTAATTGCCATAAAATGCCAAAAAATGTAACGTGATCATTTTGAAATGTTGGTTATTGTTCCTTGGGTCGTATTTGATGTCACGGACAAATATCATGCGATCTGGTAATGGCTCCGTACTAAGGAGTCCGGCCTGGAGCATGGCAGGCGATAATACAGGCACGACTGGCGGAATTCCAGTTTCATTGCCATAAAATGCCAAAAAATGTAACTTGATCATTTCGAAGTTGGTTATGGTTCCTTAGGTCGTATTTGATGTCCCGGAAAAATATCCAGCTATCAGGTATCGGCTCCGTGCCAAGGCGTCCGGCCTGGACCATGGTAGGCGATAATACAGGCACCACTGGCGGAATTCCAGTTTAATTGCCATAAAATGCCAAAAAATGTAACTTGATCATTTCAGAAGCGTTGGTTATGGTTCCTTGGGTCCTATTTGATGTACCGTAAATATATCATGCGATCCGGTACCGGCTCGTACCAAGGCGTCCGGCATGGATTATGGCAGGCGATAATACAGGCACGACTATCGGAGTTCTAGTTTAATTGCTATAAAATGCAAAAAAATGTAACGTGATCATTTCGAAGCGTTGGTTATGGTTCCTTGGGTCGTATTTGATATCCCGGACAAATATTATGCGATCCGGTACCAGCTCCGTACCAAGGCGTCCAGCCTGGACCATGGCAGGCGATAATACAAGCACGACTTGTAGAATCTCAGTTTAATTGTAATAAAATGCCAAAAATGTAACTTGATCATTTCGAAGCGTTAATTATGGTTCCTTGGGTTGTATTTGATTTCCCGGACAAATATCATGCAATCCGGTACCGTCTCCGTACCAAGGCGTCCGGCCTGGACCATTGTAGGCGATAATAAAGGCACGACTGGCGGAATTCCTGTTTAATCACCAGAAAATGCCAAAAATGGTAACTTGATCATTTCGAAGCATTGGTTATGGTTCTTTGGGTCGTATTTGATGTCTCAAAAAAATATCATGCGATCCAGTACCGGCTCTGTACCAAAGCGTCCGGCCTGGACCATGGCAGGTGATAATACAGGCACGACTGGCGGAATTGCAGTTTAATTGCCAGAAAATGCCAAAACATTTAACTTGATCATTTCGAAATGTTAGTTATGGTTCCTTGTGTTATATTTGATGTCTCGGAAAAATATCATGCCATCCGGTACCGGCTCCATACCAAGGCATCCGGCTAGGACCATGGCATGCGATAATATAGGCACGACTGGCGGAATTTTAGTTTAATTGCCATAAAATGCAAAAAAAATGTAACGTGATCATTTCGAAGCGTTGGTTATGGTTCCTTGGGTCGTATTAGATTCCCCAGACAAATATCATGCGATCCGGTACCGGCTCCGTACCAAGGCGTCCGACCTAGACCATGGCAGGCGATAATAACGACTAGCGAAATTCTAGTTTAATTGCCATAACATGCCATAAAATTTAACTTGATCATTATATATGGTTCCTTGGGTTGTATTTGATGTCCCCGACATATATCATGTGATCCGGTACCGGCTCCGTACCAAGGCGTCAGGCATGGACCATGGCAGACGATAATACAGGCACGATTAGCGAAATTCCTGTTTTATTGCCAGAAATGCCAAAAATGTAAATTGATCATTTCGAAGTATTGGTTATGGTTCCTTAGGTCATATTGATTTACCGGACAAATATTATGCGATCCGGTACCGACTCTGTACCAAGGCGTCCGGCCTGGACCATGGCAGGCGATAATATAGGCACGACTAGCGGAATTCCTGTTTACTTGCTATAAAATGCCAAAAAATGTAACATGATCATTTTGAAGTGTTGGTTATAGTTCCTTGGGTAGTATTTGATGTCCCGAACAAATATCAGGCGAACTGGTACTGAATCCCTACATAGGCGTCCGGCTTGGACCATTGCAGGCGATAATACATATAGGACGGGCGAAATTCATATTTAATTGCCATAAAATGCCAAAAAATGTAACATGATCATTTTGAAGTGTTGGTTATAGTTCCTTGGGTAGTATTTGATGTCCCGAACAAATATCAGGCGAACTGGTACTGAATCCCTACATAGGCGTCCGGCTTGGACCATGGCAGGCGATAATACATATAGGACGGGCGAAATTCATATTTAATTGCCATAAAATGCCAAAAAATGTAACTTGATCATTTCAAAGCATTGGTTATTGTTCCTTCAGTCATATTTGATGTCCCGGACAAATATCATGCGATCCGGTACTGGCTCCGTACCAAGGCATCTGGCCTGGACCATGGTAGGCGGTAATACAGGCACCACTGGTGGAATTCCAGTTTAATTGCCATAAAATTCCAAAAAATGTAACTTGATTATTTCAAAGCTTTAGTTATGGTTCCTTGGGTCTTATTTGATGTCTCGGACAAATATCATACGATCCGGTACCGGCTATGNTTCCTTGGGTTGTATTTGATGTCCCCGACATATATCATGCGATCCGGTACCGGCTCCGTACCAAGGCGTCCGGCATGGACCATGGCAGACGATAATACATGCACGATTAGCGGAATTCCTGTTTTATTGCCAGAAATGCAAAAAATGTAAATTGATCATTTCGAAGTATTGATTATGGTTCCTTAGGTCATATTGATTTACTGGACAAATATTATGCGATCCGGTACCGACTCTGTACCAAGGCGTCCGGCCTGGACCATGGCAGGCGATAATACAGGCACGACTGGCGGAATTCCTGTTTAATTGCTATAAAATACCAAAAAATGTAACATGATCATTTTGAAGTGTTGGTTATAGTTCCTTGGTTAGTATTTGATGTACCGAAAAAATATCATGCGATCTGGTACCGGCTCCCTACCAAGGCGTCCGGCTTGGACCATGGCAGGCGATAATACATATAGGACGGGCGGAATTCACATTTAATTGCCATAAAACACCAAAAAATGTAACTTGATCATTTTGGAGCGTTGGTCATCATTCCTTCGGTCGTATTTGATGTCCCGGACTAATATGATGCGATCCGATACTGGCTTCGTACCAAGGCATCTGGCCTGGACCATGGTAGGCGATAATACAGGCACCACTGGCGGAATTCAAGTTTAATTGCCATAAAATGCCAAAAAATGTAACTTGATCATTTCAAAGCTTTAATTATGGTTCCTTGGGTTGTATTTGATGTCCCGGACAAATATCATGCGATCCGCTACCGGCTTCGTACCAAGGCGTCCGGCCGGGACCATGGCAGGCGATAATACATGTACGACTGACGAAGTTCCAGTTTAATTGCCATAAAATGCAAAAAAAATCTAACGTGATCATTTTGAAGCGTTGGTTATGGTTCCTTGGGTCGTATTTGATGTCTCGGACAAATATCATGCGATCCGGTACCGACTACGTACTAAGGCGTCCGTCCTGGACCATGGCAGGCGATAATACATGCACGACTAGTGGAATTCCAGTTTAATTGCCATAAAATGCCAAAAAATGTAACTTGATCATTTCAAAGCGTTATATATGGTTCCTTGGGTTGTATTTGATGTCCCCGACATATATCATGCAATCCGGTACCGGCCATGGCAGAAGATAATACAGGCACGATTAGCGGAATTCCTGTTTTATTGCCAGAAATGCCAAAAATGTAAATTGATCATTTCGAAGTATTGGTTATGGTTCCTTAGGTAATATTGATTTACCGGACAAATATTATGCGATCCGGTACTGACTCTGTACCAAGGCGTCCGGCCTGGACGATGGTAGGCGATAATACATGCACGACTGGCGGAATTCAAGTTTAATTGCCATAAGATGCAAAAAAATTTAACTTGATAATTTCGAAGAGTTGGTTATGGTTCCTTTGGTCGTATTTGATGTCCTGGCCAAATATCATGAGATCCGGTACCGGTTCCGTACCAAGGAGTCCGGACTGGACCATGGCAGGCGATAATACAGGTACGACTGGCGAAGTTCCAGTTTACTTGCCATAAAATGCAAAAACAATCTAACGTGATCATTTCGAAGTTTTGGTTATGGTTCCTTGGGTAGTATTTGATGTCCCGGACAAATATCATGCGATCCGGTACTGTCTCCGTACCAAGGCGTCCGGCCTGGACTATGGCAGTCGATAATACAGGCACGACTGGCGGAATTCCATTTTAATTGCCATAAAATGCCAAAAACTTTAACTTGATAATTTCGAAGAGTTGATTATGGTTCCTTTGGTCGCATTTGATGTCCTGGCCAAATATCATGAGATTCAGTACCGCTTTCGTACCAAGGCGTCCGGACTAGACCATTGCAGGCGATAATACAGCCACGACTGGCAGAATTCCAGTTAAATTGCGATAAAATGCCAAAAAATGTAAATTGATCATTTTGAAGCATTAGTTATGGTTACTTGGGTCGTATTTAATGTCCCGAACAAATATTATGCGATCCGGTACCGGCTTCGTACCAAGGCGTCCGGCCTGGACTATGGCAGGCGATAATACGGGCACGACTGGCTGAATTCCAGTTTAACTCCTATAAAATGAAAAAAAAAAAGTAACATGATCATTTTGAAGAATAGGTTATGGTTCTTTGGGTTGTATTTGATGTCCCGGACAAACATCATGCGATCCGATACCGACTACGTACCAAGGCGTCCGTCCTGGACCATGGTAGGCGATAAGACACGCACGACTGGCGGAATTCGAATTTAATTGCCATAAAATACCAAAAAAAGTAACTTGATCATTTCAAAGTATTGTTTATGGTTCCTTGGGTCGTATTTGATGCCCCGCAAAAATATCATGCGATCCGGTACTGGCTCCGTACCAAGGCATCTGGCCTGGACCATGGTAGGCGATAATACATGCACCACTGGCAGAATTCCAGTTTAATTGCCATAAAATTCCAAAAAATGTAACTTGATCATTTCAAGGCGTTAGTTATGGTTCCTTGGGTCGTATTTGATGTCCCGGAAAAATATCATGTGATCCGGTACCGGCTCCATACCAAAGCATCCGGCCGGGACCATGGCAGGCGATAATACAGGTACGACTGGCGAAGTTCCAGTTTAATTGCCATAAAATGCAAAAAAAAATGTAACGGGATCATTTTGAAGCGTTGGTTATGGTTCGTTGAGTCATATTTGATGTTTCGGACAAATATCATGCGATCCGATACCGGCTACGTACTAAAGCATCCGGCCTGGACCATGGCAGGCGATAATACAGGCACGACTGGCGGAATTCCAGTTTAATTGCCATAAAATGCAAAAAAAAATGTAACGGGATCATTTTGAAGCGTTGGTTATGGTTCCTTAGGTCGTATTTGATCTCCCGGCCACCTCTCCAGCCATCCGGTATCGGCTCCGTACCAAGGCGTCCGGCCTAGACCATGGCAGGCGATAATACAGGCACGACTAGCGGAATTCCAGTTTAATTGCCATAAAATGCCAAAAAATATAACTTGATCATTTCGAAGCGTTGGTTATGGTTCCTTAGGTCGTATTTGATGTCCCGGAAAGATATCCAGCCATCCGGTATCGGCTCCGTACCAAGGCGTCCGGCCTCGACCATGGTAGGCGATAATACAGGCCCCACTGGCGGAATTCCAGTTTAATTGCCATAAAATGCCAAAAAATGTAACTTGATCATTTAAGAAGCGTTGGTTATGGTTCCTTGGGTCGTATTTGATGTCCCGTAAATATATCATGCGACCCGGTACCGGCTCCGTACCAAGGCGTCCGGCATGGATCATGGCAGGCGATAATACAGGCACGACTAGCGGAGTTCCAATTTAATTGTTATAAAATGCAAAAAAATGTAACGTGATCATTTCGAAGCGTTGGTTATGGTTCCTTGGGTCGTATTTGATGTCCCGGACAAATATTATGCGATCCGATACCAGCCCTGTACCAAAGCGTCCAGCATGGACCATGGCAGGCGATAATAAAAGCACGACTAGTAGAATTTCAGTTTAATTGCAATAAAATACCAAAAATGTAACTTGATCATTTTGAAGTGTTAATTATGGTTCCTTGGGTTGTATTTTATTTCCCGGAAAAATATCATGCAATCCGGTACCGGCTCCGTACCAAGGCGTCCGGCCTGGACCATGGCAGGCAATAATAAAGGCACGACTGGCAGAATTCCTGTTTAATCACCAGAAAATGCCAAAAAATGTAACTTGATCATTTCGAAGCATTGCTTATGGTTCTTTGGGTCTTATTTGATGTCTCGGAAAAATATCATGCCATCCGGTACCGGCTCCATACCAAGGCATCCGGCTGGGACCATGGCATGCGATAATACTGGCACGACTAGCGGAATTCCAGTTTAATTGCCATAAAATGCAAGAAAAATGTAACGTGATCATTTCGAAGTGTTGGTTATGGTTCCTTGGGTTGTATTTGATGTCCCGGACAAATATCATGCGATCCGGTACCGGCTCTGTACCAAGGCATCTGACTGGGACCATGGCAGGCGATAATATAGGCACGACTGGCAGAATTCCAGTTTAATTGCCATAAAATGCTAAATAAATGTAACTTGATCATTTTGAAGCGTTGGTTATGCTTCCTTGGGTCGTATTAGATGCCCTAGACAAATATCATGTGATCTGGTACCGGCTCCGTACCATGGCGTCCGGCCTAGACCATGGCAGGCGATAATAACGACTAGCGAAATTCTAGTTTAATTGCCATAACATGCCATAAAATGTAACTTGATCATTTCGAAGCGTTATATATGGTTCCTTGGGTTGTATTTGATGTCCCCGAAACATATCATGCGATCCGGTACCGGCTTCATACCAAGGCGTCCGACATGGACCATGGCAGACGATAATACAGGCACGATTAGCAGAATTCCTGTTTTATTGCCAGAAGTGCCAAAAATGTAAATTGCTCATTTAGAAGTATTGGTTATGGTTCCTTAGGTCATATTGATTTACCGGACAAATATTATGCGATCCGGTACCAACTTTGTACCAAGGCGTCCGGCCTGGACCATGGCAGGCGATAATACAGGCACGACTGTCGGAATTCTTGTTTAAATGCTATAAAATGCCAAAAAATGTAACATGATCATTTTGAAGTGTTGGTTATAGTTCCTTGGGTAGTATTTGATATCCCGAACAAATATGTGGTGATCTGGTACCGGCTCCCTACCAAGGCGTCCGGCTTGGACCATGGCAGGCGATAATACATGCAGGACGAGCGGAATTCACATTTAATTGCCATAAAATGCCAAAAAATGTAACTTGATCATTTCGAAGCATTGGTTATTGTTCCTTCGATCGTATTAGATGTCCCGGACAAATATCATGCAATCCGGTACTGGCTCCGTACCAAGGCATCTGGCCTGGACCATGGTAGGCGATAATACATGCACCACTGGCGTAATTCCAATTTAATTGCCATAAAATGCCAAAAAATATAACTTGATCATTTCAAAGCGTTAGTTATGGTTCCTTGGGTCGTATTTGATGTCCCGGACAAATGTCATGCGATAGGGTACCGGATCCGTACCAAGGCGTCCGGCGGGGACCATGGCAGGCAGTAATACAGGTACGACTGGCGAAGTTCCTGTTTAATTACCATAAAATGCAAAAAAAATGTAATGTGATCATTTCGAAGCGTTTGTTATGGTTCCTTGGGTCGTATTTGATGTCTCAGACAAATATCATGTGATCCGGTACTGGCTACGTACTAAGGCATCCGGCATGGACCATGGCAGGCGATAATACAGGCACGACTGGCGGAATTCCAGTCTAATTGCCATAAAATGCCAAAAAATGTAACTTGATCATTTCGAAGCGTTATATATGGTTCCTTGGGTTGTATTTGATGTCCCCGACATATATCATGCGATCCGGTACCGGCTCCGTACCAAGGCGTCCGGCATGGACCATGGCAGACGATAATACAGTCACGATCAGCGGAATTCCTGTTTTATTTCCAGAAATGCCAAAAATGTAAATTGATCATTTCGAAGTATTGGTTATGGTTCCTTAGGTCATATTGATTTACTGGACAAATATTATGCGATCCGGTACCGACTCTGTACCAAGGCGTCCAGCCTGGACCCTGGCAGGCAATAATACAAGCACGACTAGCGGAATTCCTGTTTAATTGCTATAAAATACCAAAAATGTAACATGATCATTTTGAAGTGTTGGTTATAGATCCTTGCGTAGTATTTGATGTCTTGAACAAATATCATGTGATTTGGTACCGGCTCCCTACCAAGGCGCCCGGCTTGGACCATGGCAGGCGATAATACATGCAGGACGGGCGGAATTCACATTTAATTGCCATAAAATGCCAAAAAATGTAACTTGATCATTTCGAAGCATTGGTTATCGTTCCTTCAGTAATATTTGATGTCCTGAACAAATATCATGCGATCCGGTACTGGCTCCGTACAAGGGTATCTGGCTTGGACCATGGTAGGCGATAATACAGGCACCACTAGCGGAATTCCAATTTAATTGCCATAAAATGCCAAAAAATGTTACTTGATCATTTCAAGCGTTAGTTATGGTTCCTTGTGTTGTATTTGATGTCCCGGACAAATATCATGCGATCCGGTACCGGCTCCTTACGAAGGCGTCCAGCCGGGACCATGGCAGGCGATAATACACGTACGACTGGCGAAGTTCCAGTTTAATTGCCATAAAATGCAAAAACAAAATGTAACGTGATCATTTCGAAGTGTTGGTTATGGTTCCTTGGGTCGTATGTGATGTCTCGGACAAATATCATGCGATCCGGTACCGGCTACATACTAAGGCGTCCGGCCTGGACCATGGCTGGCGATAATACATGCAGGACGGGCGGAATTCACATTTAATTGCCATAAAATGCCAAAAAATATAAATTGATCATTTCGAAGCGTTGGTTATTGTTCCTTCGATCGTATTTGATGTCCCGGACAAATATCCAGCTATCCAGTATCGGCTCCGTACCAAGGCGTCCGGCCTGGACCATGGTAGGCGATAATACATGCACCACTGGCGGAATTCCAATTTAATTGCCATAAAATGCCAAAAAATGTAACTTGATCATTTCAGAAGCGTTTGTTATGGTTCCTTGGGTCGTATTTGATCTCCTGTAAATATATCATGTGAACCGGTACCGGCTCCGTACTAAGGCGTCCGGCATGGATCATGGCAGGCAATAATACAGGCACGGCTAGCGGAGTTCCAGTTTAATTGCTATAAAATGCAAAAAAAAAAAATGTAACGTGATCATTTCGAACCGTTGGTTATGGTTCCTTGGGTTGTATTTGATGTCCCGGACAAATATTATGCGATCTGGTACCAGCTCCGTACCAAGGCGTCCGTCCTGGACCATGTCAGGCAATAATACAAGCACGACTAGTAGAATTTCAGTTTAATTGCAATAAAATGCCAAAAATGTAACTTGATCATTTCGAAGCGTTAATTATGGTTCCTTGGGTTGTATTTGATTTCCCGAACAAATATCTTGCAATCCGGTACCGGCTCCGTACCAAGGTGTCCGTCCTGGACCATGGCAGGCGATAATAAGGGCACGACTGGCGGAATTCCTGTTTAATCACCAGAAAATCCCAAAAAATGTAACTTGATCATTTCGAAGCATTGGTTATGGTTATTTGGGTCGTATTTGATGTCACGAAAAACTATCATGTGATCCGGTACCGGCTCCGTACCAAGGCATCCGGCTGGGACCATGGCATGCAATAATAAGGGCACGACTAGCGGAATTCCAGTTTAATTGCAATAAAATGCAAGAAAAATGTAACGTGATCATTTCGATGCGTTGGTTATGGTTACTTGGGTTTTATTTGATGTCCCGGATAAATATCATGCGATCCGGTACCGGCTGCGTACCAAGGCATCCGGCTGGGACCATGGTAGGAGATAATACAGGCACGACTGGTGGAATTCCAGTTTAATTGTCATAAAATGCAAAAAAAAAATGTAACTTGATCATTTTGAAGCATTGGTTATGGTTCCTTGGGTCGTATTAGATGCCCCAGACAAATATCATGCGATCCGGTACCGGCTCCGTACCAAGGCGTCCGGCCTAGACCATGGCAAGCGATAATAACGACTAGCGAAATTCCAGTTTAATTGCCATAACATGCCATAAAATGTAACTTGATCATTTCGAAGTGTTATATATGGTTCCTTGGGTTGTATTTGATGTCACCGACATATATCATGCGATCCGGTATCGGCTCCGTACCAAGGCGTTCGGCATGGACCATGGCAGACGATAATACTGGCACGATTAGCGGAATTCCTGTTTTATTGCCAGAAATGCCAAAAATGTAAATTGATCATTTCGAAGTATTGGTTATGGTTCCTTAGGTCATATTGATTTACCGGACAAATATTTTGCGATCCGGTACCGACTCCGTACCATGGCGTCCGGCCTAGACCATGGCAGGCGATAATACAGGCACGACTGGCGGAATTCCAGTTTAATTGCCATAAAATGCCAAAAAATGTAACATGATCATTTTGAAGTGTTGGTTATAGTTCCTTGGGTAGTATTTGATGTCCCGAACAAATATCATGCGATCATGTACCGGCTCCCTACCAAGGCGTCCGACTTGGACCATGGCAGGCGATAATACATGCATGACGGGCAGAATTCACATTTAATTGCCATAAAATGCCAAAAAATGTAACTTGATCATTTCGAAGCATTGGTTATCGTTCCTTCGGTCGTTTTTGATGTCCCGGAGAAATATCATGCGATCCGGTATCGGCTCTGCACCAAGGCGTCAGGCCAGGACCATGGTAGGCGATAATACAGGCACGACTTGCGGAATTCAAGTTTAATTGCCATAAAATGCCAAAAAATATAACTTGATCATTTCGAAGCATTGGTGATGGTTCCTTGGGTCGTATTTGCTGTCCCGGACTAATATCATGTGATCCGGTACCGGCTCCGTACCAAGGCGTCCGGCCTGGACCATGGCAGGCGATAATACAGGCACGACTAGCGGAATTCCAAATTAATTGCCATAAAATGCCAAAAAATATAACTTGATCATTTCAAGGTGGTTGTTATAGTCCCTTGGGTCGTATTTGATGTCCCATACAAATATCATGTGATCCGGTATCGGCTCTGTACCAAGGCGACCGACCTGGACCATGGGAGGCGATAATACAAGCACGACTGGCAGAATTCCAGGCCATAAAATGCCGAAAAATGTAACTTGATCATTTCGAAGCATTAGTTATGGTTCATTGGGTCGCATTTGATGTCTCGGACAAATATCGTGCGATCCAAAACTGGCTCCGTACCAAGGCGTCCGGCCGGGACCATGGCAGGCGTAAAACAGGCACGACTGGCGGAATTCCAGTTTAATTGCCATAAAATGAAAAAAAATGTAACTTGATCATTTTGAAGCATTAGTTATGGTTCCTTGGGTTGTATTTGATGTGCCAGAAAAATATCATGTGATCCTGTACCGGCTCCGTACCAAGGCGTCCGGCCGGGACCATGGCAGGCGTAAAACAGGCACGACTGGCGGAATTCCAGTTTAATTGCCATAAAATGCCAAAAAATGTAACTTTAACATTTTGAAGCATTAGTTATGGTTCCTTGGGTTGTATTTGATGTGCCAGAAAAATATCATGTGATCCTGTACCGGCTCCGTACCAAGGCGTCCGACCTGGACCATGGTAGGCGATAAAACATGCACGACTGGCGGAATTCCTGTTTAATTGCCAGAAAATGCCAAAAAATGTAACTTGATCATTTCGAAGCGTTGGTTATGGTTCCTTGGATCGTATTTGATTTCCCGAAAAAATATCATGCGATCCAGTAATGGCTCCGTACCAAGGCGTCCGGCCTGGACAATGGCAGGCGATGATACAGGCCTGACTGGCGGAATTCCAGTTAATTACCATAAAATGCCAAAAATGTAACTTGATCATTTTGAAGCGTTGGTTATTGTTTCTTGGGTCGTATTTGATGTCCCGAAAAATTATCATGCGATCCAATACCGGCTTCGTACCAAGGCGTCCGGCCTGGACTATAGCAGGCGCTAATATAGGCACGACTGGCGGAATTCCAGTTTAATTGCCATAAAATGACTAAAATGTAACTTGATCATTTCGAAGTGTTGGTTATAGCTCCTTGGGTAGCATTTCATATCCCGAACTAATATCAAATGATCTGGTACCGGCTCCGTTCCAAGGCTTCCCACTTGAACCATGGCAGGCGATAATACATGCATGACTCGCGGAATTCCAATTTAATTGCCATAAAATGCCAAAAAATGTAACTTGATCATTTCGAAATGATGGTTATGGTTCCTTGGGTCTTATTTGATGTCCCGGACAAATATCGTGCGATCCGGTATCGGCTCCGTACCAAGGCGTCAGGCCTGGACCATGGCAGACGATAATACATGCACGATTGGCGGAATTCCAGTTTAATTGCCATAAAATGCCAAATGATGTAACTTGATCATTTTGAAGCATTGGTTATGGTTATTTGGGTTGAATTTACTGTCCTGGACTAATATCATGCGATCCGGTACCGACTCCGTACCAAGGCGTCCGGCCTAGACCATGGCAGGCGATAATACAGGCATGACTTGCGGAATTCCAGTTTAATTGCCATAAAATGCCAAAAATTGTAACTTGATCATTTCGAAGTGTTGGTTATGGTTCCTTGGGTCGTATTTGATGTCCTAGAGAAATATGATGCGATCCAGTACCAGCTCCGTACCAAGGCGTCTGGCCTGGACCATGGCAGGTGATAATATAAGCACGTATGGCGGAATTCCAGTTTAATTGCCATAAAATTCAAATAAATGTAAAGTGATCATTTCGAAGCGTTGGTTATGGTTCCTTGGGTTGTATTTGATGTCCCGGAGAAATATCATGCGATCTGGTACCGGCTCCGTACCAAGGCGTCTGGCCTGGACCATTGTAGGCGATAATACATGCACAACTGGCGGAATTCCAGTTTAATTGACATAAAATACCAAAAAATGTAAATTTATCATTTTGAAGCGTTGTTTATGGTTCCTTGGGTTGTATTTTATGTCCTAGAAAAAGATCACGAGATCCGGTATCGGCTCTATACCAAGGCGTCCACCCTGGACCATGGCAGACGATAATACAGGCACTACTTGCGCAAGTCCAGTTTAATTGCCATAAAATGCCAAAAAATGTAACGTGATCATTTTTAAACGCTGTTTATGGTTCCTTGGGTCGTATTTGATGTCTCAGACCAATATCATGCGATCTGGTAACGGCTCCGTACTAAGGAGTCCGGCCTGGACCATGGCAGGCAATAATACAGGCACGACTGGCCGAATTCCAGTTTCATTGCCATAAAATGCCAAAAAATGTAACTTGATCATTTTGAAGCATTGGTTATGTTTCCTAAGGTCATATTTGATGTCCCGGACAAATATCATGTGATCCGGTACCGGCTCCGTACCAAGGCGTCCGGCCTGGAACATGGCAGGGGATAATACATGCACGACTAGCAGAATTCCAGTTTAATTTCTATAAAATGCCAAATAATGTAACTTAATCATTTCAAAGCATTGGTTATGGTTCCTTAGGTCGTATTTGATGTCCCGGACAAATATCATGCGATCCGGTATCGGTTCCGTACAAAAGCGTCCTGCCTGGACCATGGCAAGCGATACTTCAGGAACGATTGGCGGAATTCCAATTTAATTGCCATAAAATGCCAAAAAATGTAACTTCATCATTTCAAAGCGTTGGTTATGATTCCTTGGGTCGTATTTGATGTCCTGGACAAATATCATGCGATCCTGTACCGGCTCCGTACCAAGGCGTTCGGCATGGATCATGGCAGGAGATAATACATGCACGATTGGCAGAATTCCTGTTTAATTTCCATAAAATGCCATAAAATTTAACCTGATCATTTCAAAGCGTTAGTTATAGTTCCTTCGGTCGTATTTGATATCTCAGACAAATATCATAAGATTGCTCCGTACCAGAGCGTCCGGCCTGGACCATGGCAGGCGCTTCAGGCACGACTGGCGGAATTCCAGTTTAATTGCCATAAAATGCCAAAAAATCTAATTTGAACAGTTCGAAATGTTGGTTATGGTTCCTTGGGTCTTATTTGATGTCGCGGAAAATATATCATGTGATCCGATACCGGCATCGTACCAAGGCGTCCGTGCTGGACCATGGCAGGCCATAATACAGGCACGACTGGGGGAATTCCAGTTTCATTGCCATAAAATGCCAAAAAATATATCTTGATCATTTCTAAGCGTTGGTTACGGTTCCTTGGCTCGTATTTGAAGTCCCGGAAAAATATCATGCGATCCGGTACCGGCTCTGTTCCAAGGCGTCTGACTTGGACCATGGCAGGCGATGATACAGGCACAACTTGCGGAATTCAAGTTTAATTGCCATAAAATGCTAAAAAATGTAACTTGATCATTTCGAAGCGTTAGTTATGGTTCCTTGTGTCGTATTTAATGTCCTAGAAAAATATCATACGATTTGGTACCGGCTCCGTACCAAGGCGTCCTGCCTGGACCATGGCAAGTGATAATACAGGCATGACTGGCGGAATTCAAGTTTAATTGCCATAAAATGCCTAAAAATGTAACTTGGTAATTTTGAAGGGTTGGTTATGGTTCCTTGGGTCTTATTTGATGTCCCAGAAAAATATCATGAGATCCTGTACCGCCTCCGTACCATGGCATCCGTCCTGGACCATGGCAGGCGATAATACAGGCACGACTAGAAGAATTTCAGTTTAATTGCCATAAAATACCAAAAATGTAACTTGATCATTTCGAAGAGTTGCTTATTCTTCCTTGGGTCGTATTTGATGTCTCGGAAAAATATCATGAGATTCGGTATCGGCTTTGTACCAAGGCGTCCGATCTGGACCATGGTAGGCGATAATACATGCACGACTGGCGGAATTCCATTTTAATTTCCATAAAATGACAAAACGTGTAACGTGATTATGTCGAAGCGTTGGTTATGGTTCCTTGGGTCGTATTTGATGTCGCGGACAAATATCATGCGATCCGGTACCGGCTACGTAATAAGGCGTCCGGCCTGGACCATGGCAGGCGATAATACAGGCACTACTGGCGGAATTCCAGTTTAATTGCCATAAATGCCAAAAAATTTAACTTAATAATTTGAAAGTGTTGGTTATGGTTCCTTGGGTTGTATTTGATGTCCCGGACAAATATTATGCGATTCGGTACCAGCTCCGTACCAAGGCGTTCGGCCTGGACCATGGCAGGCGATAATACAGGCACTACTGGCGGAATTCCAGTTTAATTTCCATAAAATGCCAAAAAATGTAACTTGATCATTTAGAAGCGTTAGTTATGGTTCCTTGTGTCTTATTTGATGTCCCGGAAAAATATCATGCGATCCGGTACCAGCTCCGTACCAAGGCGTTCGGCCTGGACCATGGCAGGCGATAATATAGGCACGACTGGCGGAATTACAATTTAATTGCCATAAAATGTCAAAAAAGTGTAACTTGATCATTTCGAAGCGTTGGTTATTGTTCTTTGGGTCTTATTTGATGTCCCGGACAAATATCATGCGATTCGGTACCGACTCCGTACCAAGGCGTCCGGCCTGGACCATGACAGGCGATAATACAGGCATGACTGGCGGAATTCCAGTTTAATTGCCATAAAATGCCAAAAATGTAACTTTATCATTTAAGAGCATTAGTTATGGTTCTTTATGTCATATTTGATGTCTCGGACAAATATTATGCCATCCAATACCGGCTCCATACAATGGCGTCCGGCCTGGACCATGGCAGGCGATAATACATGCACGTCTGGCGGAATTCCACATTAATTGCCGTAAAATGCCAAAAATGTAACTTGATCATTTCGAAGCGTTGGTTATAGTTCCTTGGGTCGTATTTGATGTCCAGGAAAAATATCATGCCATCCGGTACCGGCTTCGTACCAAGGCGTTTGGCCTGGACCATGGCAAGCGATAATACAAGCACGACTGTCGGAATTCTAGTTTAATTGCCATAAAATGCCATAAAATGTAACTTAATCATTTCAAAGCGTTGGTTATGGTTCCTTGGGTTGTATTTGATGTCCCGGAAAAATATCATGCGATTCGGTACCAGCTCCGTACCAATGTGTCCAGCCTGGACCAAGGCAGGCGATAATAGAAGCACGATTGACGGAATTCCAGTTTAATTGCCATAAAATGCCAAAAAATGTAACTTGATCATTTAGAAGCGTTAGTTATGGTTCCTTGGGTCGTATTTTATGTCCCGGAAAAACATCATGCGATCCGGTACCGGCTCTGTACCAAGGCGTCCGGCCTGGACCATGGCAGGCGATAATACAGTCACGACTGACGGAATTCTCGTTTAATTGCCATAAAATGCTAAAAAATGTAACTTGATCATTTCGAAGCGTTAGTTATGGTTCCTTGTGTCGTATTTAATATCCTAGACAAATATTATACGATCTGGTACCGTCTTCGTACCAAGGCGTCCTGCCTGGACCATGGCAGGTGATAATACAGGCACGACTGGCGGAATTCAAGTTTAATTGCCACAAAATGCCTAAAAATATAACTTGGTAATTTTGAAGGGTTGGTTATTGTTTATTGGGTCTTATTTGATGTCCCAGACAAATATCATGAGATCCGGTACCGCCTCCGTACCAAGGCATCCTGCATGGACCATGGCAGGCGATAATACAGGCACGACTGGCAGAATTCTAGTTTAATATCCATAAAATGCCAAAAAATGTAACTTGATCATTTTGAAGCATTGGTTATGGTTCCTTGGGTTGTATTTGATGTCTTAGAATAATATCATGAGATTCGGTATCGGCTTTGTACCAAGGCGTCCGACTTGGACCACGGTAGGCGTTAATACATGCAAGACTGGCGGAATTCCAGTTTAATTGCCATAAAAAGCCAAAAAGTGTTACGTGATTATATCGAAGCATTGGTTATGGATCATTGGGTTGTATTTAATGTCGCGGACTAATATCATGCAATCCTATACCGGCTACGTACTAAGGCGTCCGGCCTGGACCATGGCAGGAGATAATACAGGCACGACTGGCGGAATTCAAGTTTAATTTCTATAAAATGCCAAAAAATGTAACATGATCATTTCAAAGTGTTGGTTATAGTTCCTTGGGTAGTATTTGATGTCCCGAACAAATATCATGCGATCTGGTACCGGCTCCCTACCAAGGCGTCCGGCTTGAACCATGGCAGGCGATAATACCTGCACGACCGGCGAAATTCACATTTAATTGCCATAAAATGCCAAAAAATGTAACAAGATCATTTTGAAGCGTTGATTATCGTTCCTTGGGTCGTATTTGATGTCCCGGAAAAATATCTACGATTCGGTACCGGCTTTGTTTCCTTGGGTAGTATTTGATGTCCCGAACAAATATCATGCGATCTGGTACCGGCTCCCTACCAAGGCGTCCGGCTTGAACCATGGCAGGCGATAATACCTGCAGGACCGGCGAAATTCACATTTAATTGCCATAAAATGCCAAAAAATGTAACACGATCATTTTGAAGCGTTGATTATCGTTCCTTGGGTCGTATTTGATGTCCCGGACAAATATCATGCGATCCGGTACCGGCTCTGTACCAAAGCGTCAGGCCCCGACCATGGCAGGCAATAATACAGGCACGACCTGCGGAATTCCAGTTTAATTGCCATAAAATGTGAAAAAATTTAACTTGATCATTTCGAAGAATTGATGATGGTTCCTTGGGTCATATTTGCTGTCCCGAACTAATATGATGCGATTCGGTACCGGCTCCGTACCAAGGCGTCCGGCCTGGACCATGGCAGGCGATAATACAGGCACGACTGGCGGAATTCCAATTTAATTGCCATAAAATGCTAAAAAATGTAACTTGATCATTTCGAAGCATTGGTTATAGTTCCTTGGGTCGTATTTGATGTCCCGTACAAATATCATACGATCCGGTACCGGCTCAGTACCAAGGCGTCCGACCTGGACCATGGCAAGCGATAATACAGGCACGACTGGCAGAATTCCAGGTTAATTGCCATAAAATGCCGAAAAATGTAACTTGATCATTTTGAAGCGTTAGTTATGGTTCCTTGGGTCGTATTTGATGTCCCGGACAAATATCATGCGATCCGAAACCGGCTCTGTACCAAGGCATCCGGCCGGGACCATGGAAGGCGTAAATACAGGGACGACTGGCGAAATTCGAGTTTAATTGCCATAAAATGCCAAAAAATGTAACTTGATCATTTCGAAGCATTGGTTATAGTTCCTTGGGTCGTATTTGATGTCCCGTACAAATATCATACGATCCGGTACCGGCTCANGTTAATTGCCATAAAATGCCGAAAAATGTAACTTGATCATTTTGAAGCGTTAGTTATGGTTCCTTGGGTCGTATTTGATGTCCCGGACAAATATCATGCGATCCGAAACCGGCTCTGTACCAAGGCATCCGGCCGGGACCATGGAAGGCGTAAATACAGGGACGACTGGCGAAATTCGAGTTTAATTGCCATAAAATGCCAAAAAATGTAACTTGATCATTTTGAAGCATTGTATATGGTTCCTAAGGTCATATTTGATGTCCCGGACAAATATCATGTGATCCGGTACCGGCTTCGTACCAAGGCGTCCGGCCTGGAACATGGCAGGCGATATTACAGGCACGACTAGCAGAATTCCAGTTTAATTTCCATAAAATGCCAAAAAATGTAACTTGATCATTTCGAAGAGTTGGTTATGGTTCCTAGGTTCGTATTTGATGTCCCGGACAAATATCATGTGATCCGGTACCAGTTCCATACAAAAGTATCCAGCCTGGACCATGGCAAGCGATACTTCAGGCACGATTGGCGGAATTCCAATTTAATTGCCATAAAATGCCAAAAATGTAACTTCATCATTTCAAAGCGTTGGTTATGGTTCCTTGGGTTGTATTTGATGTCCCAGACAAATATCATGCGATCCTAATCCGGCTCCGTACCAAGGCGTCCGACATGGATCATGGCAGGCGATAATACAGGCACGATTGGCAGAATTCCAGTTTAATTTCCATAAAATGCCAAAAAATTTAAATTGATCTTTTAAAAGCATTGGTTATGGTTCCTTGGGTCGTATTTGATATCTCGGACAAATATCATGAGATCCGGTACCGGCTCCGTACCAGAGCGTCCGGCCTGGACCATGGCAGGCGATACTTCAGGCACGAATGGCGGAATTCCAGTTTAATTGCCATAAAATGCCAAAAAATCTAATTTGATTATTTCGAAGCGTTGGTTATGGTTCCTTGGGTATTATTTGATGTTGCGGACAAATATCATGCTATCCGGTACCGGCATCGTACCAAGGCGTCTGGCCTAGACCATAGCAGACGATAATACATGCACGACTGGCGGAATTCCAGTTTCATTGCCATAAAATGCCAAAAAATATATCTTGATCATTTCTAAGCATTGGTTACGGTTCCTTGGGTCGTATTTGATGTCCTAGAAAAATATCATGCAATCCGGTACCGGCTCTGTACCAAGGCGTCCGGCCTGGACCATGGCAGGCGATAATATAGGCACGACTGGCGAAATTCCAGTTTAATTGCCCTAAAATGCCAAAAAATGTAACTTGATCATTTCGAAGCGTTAGTTATGGTTCCTTGTGTCGTATTTAATGTCCTAGAGAAATCTCATACGATCTGGTACCGGCTCCGTACCAAGGAGTCCNGCGTTGGTTATGGTTCCTTGGGTCGTATTTGATGTCTCGGAATAATATCATGAGATTCGGTATCGGCTTTGTACCAAAGCGTCCGATCTGGACCATGGTAGGCGATAATATATGCACGACTGGCGGAATTCCATTTTAATTGCCATAAAATGCCAAAAAGTATAACGTGATTATATCGAAGTGTTGGTTATGTATCCTTGGGTCATATTTGATGTCATGGACAAATATCATGCGATCCGGTACTAGCTACGTAATAAGGCGTCCGGCCTGGACCATGGCAGGCGATAATACAGGCACGACTGGCCGAATTCCAGTTTAATTGCCATAAAATGCCAAAACAATGTAACTTAATCATTTCAAAGCGTTGGTTATGGTTCCTTGGGTCGTATTTGATGTCCCGGACAAATATCATGCGATTCGGTACCAGCTCCGTACCAAGGCGTCCAGCCTGGACCAAGGCAGGCGATAATAGAAGCACGATTGACGGAATTCCAGTTTAATTGCCATAAAATGCCAAAAACTGTAACTTGATCATTTAGATGTGTTAGTTATGGTTCCTTGTGTCATATTTGATGTCCCGGACAAATATCATGCGATCCGGTACCGGCTCGGTGCCAAGGTGTTCGGCCTGGACCATGGATGGCGATAATACTGGCACGACTAGCGGAATTGCTGTTTAATTGCCATAAAATACCAAAAAGTGTAACTTGATCATTTCGAAGCATTGTTTATTGTTCCTTGGGTCATATTTGATGTCCCGGGAAAATATCATGCGATCTGGTACCGGCACCGAACCAAGGCGTCCGACCTGGACCATGGCAGGCGATAATACAGGCCCGACTGGCGAAATTCCAGTTTAAAGTCCATAAGATGCCAAAAAATGTAAATTGATCATTTCGAAGTGTTGGTTAAGGTTCCTTGGGTAGTATTTAATGTCCCAGAAAAATATCATGCGATCCGGTACCGGCTCCGTACCAAGGCGTCCGGCCTGGACCATGGCAGGCGATAATACAGGCACGAATGGCGGAATTCCAGTTTAATTGCCACAAAATGCCAAAAAATTTAACTTGATCATTTAGAAGCATTGGTTATGGTTCCTTGGTTTGTATTAGATGTCCCGGACAAATATCATGCGATCCGGTACCGGCTCCGTGCCAAGGCGTCCGGCCTGGACCATGGCAAGCGATAATACAGGCATGACTGACGGAATTCCAGTTTAATTGCCATATAATGCCAAAAAATGTAACTTGATCATTTTGAAGAGTTGGTTATGGTTCCTTGGGTCATATTATATGTCCCGGGCAAATATCATGCGATCTGGTACCGGCACCGAACCAAGGCGTCCGACCTGGACCATGGCAGGCGATAATACAGGCCCAACTGGCGAAATTCCAGTTTAAAGTCCATAAGATGCCAAAAAATATAAATTGATCATTTCGAAGTGTTGGTTATGGTTCCTTAGGTAGTATTTAATGTCCCAGAAAAATATCATGCGATTCGGTACAGGCTCCGTACCAAGGCGTCCCGCCTGGACCATGGCAGGCGATAATACAGGCATGACCGGTGGAATTCCAGTTTAATTGCGATTAAATGCACAAAAAAAGTAATGGGATCATTTCGAAGTGTTGATCATGTTTCTTTGGGTCGTGTTTGATTTCCCGAACAAATATCATGCGATTCGGTACCGACTATGTACCAAGGCGTCCGTCCTGGAGCATGGTAGGGGATAATACATGCACGATTGGAGGAATTCCCGTTTAATTACCATAAAATGCAAAAAAAAATGTAACGTGATCATTTCGGAGCGTTGGTTACGGTTCCTTGGGTTGTATTTGATGTCCCGGACAAATATCATGCGATCCAATACCGACTACGTACCAAGGCATACGGCCCGGACCACGAGAGGCGATAATACAGGCACCACTGGCGGAATTACAGTTTAATTGCCAGAAAATGCCAAAAAATGTAGATTGATCATTTCGAAGTGTTGGTTATGGTTCCTTGGGTAGTATTTGATTTCCCAAAAAAATATTATGTGATCCGGTACTGGCTCTGTACCAAGGCGTCCGACCTGGATCATGGCAGGCGATAATACAGGCACGACTGGCTGAATTCCAGTTTAATTGCCGTAAATTGCGATAAAATGCCAAAAAATTTAACTTGAGCATTTTGAAGCGTTAGTTATGGTTCCTTGGGTCGTATTTGATGTTCCAGACAAATATCATGCGACCCGATACCTGCTCTGTACCAAGGCATCCGGTCGGGACCATGGCAGGCGATAATACAGACAGCACTGGAGAAATTCCTATTTAATTGCCATAAAATGCCAAAAAATGTAACTTGATCATTTCGAAGCGTTGGTTATGGTTCTTTGGGTCGTATTTGATGTCCCGGATAAATATCATGCGATCCGGTACCGGCTCCGTACCAAATCGTTCGGCCTGGACCATGGCAGGCGATAATACAGGCACGACTGGAAGAATTCCAGTTTAATTGCCATAAAATGCCAAAAAATATAACTTGATCATTTCGAAGCGTTGTTTATTGTTCCTTGGGTCGTATTTGATGTACTGGACAAATATCATGCGATCTGGTACCGGCTCCGAACCAAGGCGTCCGGCCTGGACCATGGCAGGCTATAATAGAGGCCCAACTGGCGGAATTTCAGTTTAAAGTCCATAAAATGCCAAAAAATGTAAATTGATCATTTCGAAGCGTTGGTTATGGTTCCTTGGGTAGTATTTGATGTCCCGGAAAAATATCATGCGATCCGGTACCGGCTTCGTACCAAGGCGTCCGGCCTGGACCATGGCAGGCGATAATACAGGCACGAATGGCGGAATTCCAGTTTAATTGCCACAAAATGCCAAAAAATTTAACTTGATCATTTCGAAGATTTGGTTGTGGTTCCTTGGGTTGTATTTGATGTCCTGGATAAATATCATGCGATTCGGTACCGGCTCCGTACCAAGGCGTCCCGCCTGGACCATGGCAGGCGATAATACAGGCACGATTGGCAGAATTCTAGTTTAATTGCGATAAAATGCACAAAAAAAGTAACGTGATCATTTTGAAGCGTTGATTTTGGTTCTTTGGGTCGTGTTTGATATCCCAGACAAATATCATGCAATCCAATACCGACTACGTACCAAGGCGTCCGTCCTGGACAACGTTAGGAGATAATAGAGGCACGATTGGAGGAATTCCAGTTTAATTACCATAAAATGCAAAAAAAATGTAACGTGATCATTTCGAAGCATTGGTTACGGTTCCTTGGGTCGTATTTGATGTCCCGGACAAATATCATACGATTCGATACCAACTACGTACCAAGGCATACGGTCCGGACCATGAGAGGCGATAATACAGGCACCACAAGCGGAATTCCAGTTTAATTGCCAGAAAATGCCAAAAAATGTAACTTGGTCATTTCGAAGCGTTGGTTATGGTTCCTTGGGTAGTATTTGATGTCCCGAAAAAATATTATGCGATGCGGTACTGGCTTTGTACCAAGGCGTCCGGCCTGGACCATGGCAGGCGATAATACAGGCACGACTGGCTGAATTCCAGTTTAATTGCCATAAAATGCCAAAAATGTAACTTGAGCATTTTGAAGCATTAGTTATGGATCCTTGGGTCGTATTTGATGTTCCGGACTAATATCATGCAATCCGGTACCTGCTGCGTACCAAGGCATCCGGCCGGGACCATGGCTGGCGATAATAATGACAACACTGGAGAAATTCCTATTTAATTGCCATAAAATGCCAAAAAATTTAACTTGATCATTTCGAAGCGTTGGTTATGGTTCTTTGGGTCATATTTGATGTCCTAGATAAATATCATGAGATCCGATACCGGCTCCGTACCAAGGCGTTCGACCTGGACCATGGCAGGCGATAATACAGGCACGACTGGCAGAATTCCAGTTTAATTGCCATAAAATGCCAAAAAATATAACTTGATCATTTCGAAGCATTGTTTATTGTTCCTTGGGTCGTATTTGATGTCCCGGACAAATATCACGCGATCTGGTACCGGCTCCGAACCAAGGCGTCCGGCCTGGACCATGGCAGGCGATAATACAGGCACGACTGGCTGAATTCCAGTTTAATTGCCATAAAATGCCAAAAAATGTAACTTGAGAATTTTTAAGCGTTAGTTATGGTTCCTTGGGTCGTATTTTCTGTTTCGGACAAATATCATGCGATCCGGTACCGGCTCCGTACCAAGGCATCCGGCCGGGACCATGGCAGGCGATAATACAGACAGCACTGGAGAAATTCCTATTTAATTGCCATAAAATGCCAAAAAATTTAACTTGATCATTTCGATGCGTTGGTTATGGTTCTTTGGGTCGTATTTGATGTCCCGGATAAATATCATGCGATTCGGTACCGGCTCCATACCAAGGCGTTCGGCCTAGACCATGGCAGGCGATAATACAGGCACGACTGGCAGAATTCCAGTTTAATTGCCATAAAAAGCCAAAACATATAACTTGATCATTTCGAAGCATTGTTTATTGTTCCTTGGATCGTATTTGATGTCCCGGAAAAATATCATGCGATCTTGTACCGGCTCCGAACCAAGGCGTCCGGCCTGGACCATGGCAGGCGATAATACAGGCCCCACTGGCGGAATTCCTGTTTAAAGTCCATAAAATGCCANGCACGACTGGCGGAATTCCAGTTTAATTGCGATAAAATGCACAAAAAAGTAACATGATCATTTCAAAGCATTGATTATGGTTCTTTGGGTTGTGTTTGAATTCCCGGAAAAATATCATGCGATCCGATACCGACTACGTACCAAGGCGTCCGTCCTGGACAACAGTAGGAGATAATACACGCACGACTGGCGGAATTCGAGTTTAATTGCCATAAAATGCCAAAAATGTAACTTGATCATTACGAAGCATTGTTTATGGTTCCTTGGGTAGTATTTGATGTCCTGAAAAAATATCATGTGATCCGGTACCGGCTCCATACTAAGGCGTCCGACCTGGACCATGGTAGGTGATAATAGAGGCACCACTGGCGGAATTCCAGTTTGATTGCCATAAAATGCCAAAAATGTAACTTGATCATTTTGAAGCGTTAGTTATGGTTCCTTCGGTCATATTTGATGTCCCGCTAAAATATCATGCGATTCCGTATCGGCTCCGTACCAAGGCGTCCGACTTAGACCATGGGAGGCGATAATACAGGCATGACAGGCTAAATTCCAGTTTATTTGCCATAAAATGCCAAAAAATGTAACTTTATAATTTTGAAGCGTTAGTTATGGTTCCTTGTGTCATATTTGATGTCTCGGATAAATATCATGCAATCCGGTACCGGCTCCGTACAAAGGCGTCCAACCTCGACCATGGCAGGCGATAATACAGGCACGTCTGGCGGAATTCCAAATTAATTGTCATAAAATGCCAAACAATGTAGCTTGATCATTTCGAAGCGTTGGTTATGGTTCCTTGGGTCGTATTTTATGCCCTGGACAAATATCATGCGATCCGGTACTGGCTACGTATCAAGGCATCTGGCCTGGACCATGGCAGGCGATAATACAGGCACGACTGGCGAAATTCCAGTTTAATATCCATAAGATGCAGAAAAATTTAACATGATCATTTTGAAGAGTTGGTTATGGTTGCTTGGGTCGTTATTGATGTCCTGGACATATATCATGCGATCCGGTACCGGCTCCATACAAAGGCGTCCGGCCTGGACCATGGCAGGCGATAATATAGGCACGACTGGCGGAATTCCAGTTTAATTGCGATAAAATGCAAAAAAATGTAAATTGATCATTTTGAAGCATTGGTTATGGTTCCTTGGGTCGTATTTGATGTCCCTCACAAATATCATGCAATACGGTACCGTCTCTGTACCAAGGCGTTCGGCCCGGACCATGGCAAGCGATAATACAGGCACGACTGGCGAAATTCCAGTTTAACTGCCATAAAATGCAAAAAAATGCGACGTGATCATTCGAAGCGTTGGTTATGGTTCTTGGGGTTGTGTATGATGTCCCGGAAAAATATCATGCGATCCGATACCGAATAGGTACCAAGGCGCCCGGCCTGGACCACGGGAGGCGATAATATAGGCACCACTGGTGGAATTCAAATTTAATTGCCAGAAAATAACAAAAAATGTAATTTGATCATTTCTAAGCGTTGGTTATGGTTCCTTGGGTAGTATTTGGTGTCCCAAAAAGATATTATGCGATCTGGTACTGGCTCCGTACCAAGGCGTCCGGCCTGGACCATAGTAGGCGATAATAGAGGCACGACTTGCGGAATTCCAGTTTAATTGCTATATAATGCCAAAAATGTAACTTTATCATTTTGATGTGTTAGTTATGGTTCCTTGGGTCCTATTTGATGTCCCGGACAAATATCATACGATCCGGTATCCGGCTCCTTACCAAGGCATCCGGTCGGGACCATGGCAGGCGATAATACAGGCACGACTGGAGGAATTCAAGTTAAATTACCATAAAATGCAAAAAAAATGTAATGTGATAATTTTGAAGCGTTGGTTATGGTTCCTTGGGTCGTATTTGATATCTCGGACAAATATCATGCGATTCGGTACTGGCTATGTACCAAGGCGTCCGACCTGGACCACGGCAGGCGATAATACATGCACGACTGGCGGAATTCGAGTTTAATTCCCATAAAATGCCAAAAAATGTAACTTGATCATTTCGAACCGTTGGTTATGGTTCTTTTGGTCGTATTTGATGTCCCGGACAAATATCATGCGATCCAGTCATGGCCCCGTAGCATGGCGTCCGGCCTGGACCATGGCAGGTGATAATACAGGCACGACTGGCGGAATTCTAGTTTAATTGCCATAAAATGCTAAAAAATGTAACTTGCTAATTTCAAAGCGTTAGTTATGGTTCCTTGGGTCGTATTTGATATCCCGGAAAAACATCATGCGATCCGGTACCGGCTCCGTACCAATGCGTCCGGCCTGGACCATTGTAGGCGATAAAACATGCACAACTGGCGGAATTCCTGTTTAATCGCAAGAAAATGCCAAAAAATGTAACTTGATCATTTCAAAGCGTTGGTTATGGTTATTTGGGTTGTATTTGATGTCCCGGACAAATATCATGCGATCCGATACTGGCTCCGTGCCAAGGCGTCCTGCCTGGACCATGGGAGGCGATAATACAGGCACGATTGGCGGAATTCCAGTTTAATTGCCATAAAAATGCCAAAAAATGTAACTTTATCATTTCGAAGAGTTAGTTATGGTTCCTTGTGTTGTATTTTATGTCCAGGACAAATATCATGCATTCCGGTACCAGTTACGTATCAAGGCGTCCGGCCTGGACCATGGCAGGAGATAATACAGGCACGACTGGCGGAATTCCAGTTTAATTGTGATAAAATGCCAAAAAATGTAAATTGATCATTTTGAAGTTTTTGTTATGGTTCCTTGGGTCGTATTTGATGTCCCACACAAATATCATGCAATCCGGTACCGTCTCTGTACTAAGGCGTCCGGCCTGGATCATGGCAAGCGGTAATACAGGCACGACTGGCGGAATTCTAGTTTAACTGCCATAAAATGCAAAAAAATGCAATGTGATCATTCAAAGCGTTGGTTATCGTTCTTTGGGTCGTGTTTGATGTCCCGGACAAATATCATGGAATCCGATACCGACTACGTACCAAGGCGTCCGGCCTGGACCACGGGAGGCGATAATAAAGGCACCACTAGTGGAATTCCAATTTTATTGCTAGAAAATAACAAAAAATGTAATTTGATCATTTCTAAGCATTGGTTATGGTTCTTTGAGTAGTATTTGATGTCCCAAAAATATATTATGCGATCCGGTACTGGCTCCGTACCAAGGCGTCCGGCCTGGACCATAGCAGGCGATAATACAGGCACGACTTGCGGAATTCCAGTTTAATTTCCATAAAATGCCAAAAATGTAACTTTATCATTTTGAAGGGTTAGTTATGGTTCCTTGGGTCGTATTTGATGTCCCGGACAAATATCATACGATCCGGTACCGGCTCCGTACCAAGGCATCCGGCCGGGACCATGGCAGGGGATAATATAGGCACGATTGGAGGACTTCCAGTTAAATTACCATAAAATGCAAAATAAATGTAATGTGATCATTTCGAAGCGTTGGTTATGGTTCCTTGGGTCGTATTTGATGTCCCAGACAAATATCATGCGATTCGGTACCGGATATGGACCAAGGCGTCCGGCCTGGATCACGACAGGCGATAATACAGGCACGACTGGCGAAATTCCAGTTTATTTGCCATAAAATGCCAAAAAATGTAACTTGATCATTTCGAACCGTTGGTTATGGTTCCTTGGGTCATATTTGATGTATCATCTAAATATCATGCGATCCAGTCATGGATCCGTAGCAAGCGTCCGGCCTGGACCATGGCATTTGATAATACATGCACGACTGGCGGAATTCTAGTTTAATTGCCATAAAATGCCAAAAAATGTGACCTGCTCATTAAAAAGCGTTAGTTATGGTTCATTGGGTCGTATTTGATATCCCGAAAAAATATCATGCGATCCGGTACCGGCTCCGTACCAAGATGTCCGGCCGGGACCATGGCAGGCAATAATACATGCACGACTGGCGGAATTCCAATTTAATTGCCATAAAATTCTAAACAAATGTAACGTGATCATTTCGAAGCATTGGTTATGGATCCTTGGGTCGTATTAGATGCCCCAGACAAATATCATGCGATCCAGTACCGGCTCGGAACAAAGGCGTCCGGCCTGGACCATGGCAGGCGATAATACAGGCCCCACTGGCGGAATTCCTGTTTAAAGTCCATAAAATGCCAAAAAATGTAAATTGATCATTTCGAAGTGTTGGTTATGGTTCCTTGGGTAGTATTTGATGTCCCGGAAAAATACCATGCGATCCGGTACCGGCTCTGTACCAAGGCGTCCGGCCTGGACCATGGGAGGCGATAATACATGCACGAATGGCGGAATTCCAGTTCAATTGCCACAAAATGCCAAAAAATCTAACTTGATCATTTCGAAAAGTTGGTTATGGTTCCTTGGGTCGTATTTAATGTCATGGATAAATATCATGCGATTCGGTGCCGGATCCATACCAAGGCATCCCGCCTGGACCATGGCAGGTGATAATACAGGCACGACTGGCGGAATTCCAGTTTAATTGCGATAAAATGCACAAAAAAGTAACATGATCATTTCGAAGCATTGATTATGGTTCTTTGGGTTGTGTTTGATTTCCCGGAAAAATATCATGCGATCCGATACCGACTACGTACCAAGGCGTCCGTCCTGCACGACAGTAGGAGATAATACACGCACGACTGGCGGAATTCGAGTTTAATTGCCATAAAAGGCCAAAAATGTAACTTGATCATTACGAAGCATTGTTTATGGTTCCTTGGGTAGTATTTGATGTCCTGAAAAAATATCATGTGATCCGGTACCGGCTCCATACTAAGGCGTCCGACCTGGACCATGGTAGGTGATAATAGAGGCACCACTGGCGGAATTCCAGTTTGATTGCCATAAAATGCCAAAAATGTAACTTGATCATTTTGAAGCGTTAGTTATGGTTACTTCGGTCATATTTGATGTCCCGCTAAAATATCATGCGATTCCGTATCGGCTCCGTACCAAGGCGTCCGACTTGGACCATGGGAGGCGATAATACAGGCATGACAGGCTAATTTCCAGTTTATTTGCCATAAAATGCCAAAAAATGTAACTTTATCATTTCGAAGCGTTAGTTATGGTTCCTTGTGTCATATTTGATGTCTCGGAAAAATATCATGCCATCCGGTACCGGCTACGTACAAAGGCGTCCGGCCTCGACCATGGCAGGCGATAATACAGGCACGTCTGGCGGAATTCCAAATTAATTGCCATAAAATGCCAAACAATGTAACTTGATAATTTCGAAGTGTTGGTTATGGTTCCTTGGGTCGTATTTTATGCCCTGGACAAATATCATGCGATCCGGTACTGGCTACATATCAAGGCATCTGGCCTGGACCATGGCAGGCGATAATACAGGCACGACTGGCGAAATTCCAGTTTAATATCCATAAAATGCAGAAAAATTTAACATGATCATTTTGAAGAGTTGGTTATGGTTCCTTGGGTCGTTATTGATGTCCTGGACATATATCATGCGATCCGGTACCGGCTCCATACAAAGGCGTCAGGCCTGGACCATGGCAGGCGATAATATAGGCACGACTGGCGGAATTCCAGTTTAATTGCGATAAAATGCAAAAAAATGTAAATTGATCATTTTGAAGCATTGGTTATGGTTCCTTGGGTCGTATTTGATGTCCC
Organism: Nicotiana knightiana; assembly: GCA_005239525.1. Lineage (NCBI taxonomy): Eukaryota > Viridiplantae > Streptophyta > Magnoliopsida > Solanales > Solanaceae > Nicotiana > Nicotiana knightiana. Next base: position 32,900 of record ML383060.1, on the reverse strand, counting down.
TCACAAATATCATGCAATACGGTACTGTCTCTGTACCAAGGCGTTCGGCCCGGACCATGGCAAGCGATAATACAAGCACGACTGGCGAAATTCCAGTTTAACTGCCATAAAATGCAAAAAAATGCGGCGTGATCATTCGAAGCGTTGGTTATGGTTCTTTGGGTTGTGTATGATGTCCCGGACAAATATCATGCGATCCGATACCGAATACGTACCAAGGCTCCCGGCCTGGACCACGGGAGGCGATAATATAGGCACCACTGGTGGAATTCAAATTTAATTGCCAGAAAATAACAAAAAATGTAATTTGATCATTTCTAAGCATTGGTTATGGTTACTTGGGTAGTATTTGGTGTCCGAAAAAGATATTATGCGATCTGGTACTGGCTCTGTACCAAGGCGTCCGGCCTGGACCATAGTAGGCGATAATAGAGGCACGACTTGCGGAATTCCAGTTTAATTGCCATAAAATGCCAAAAATGTAACTTTATCATTTTGAAGTGTTAGTTATGGTTCCTTGGGTCCTATTTGATGTCCCGGACAAATATCATACGATCCGGTGTCCGGCTTCTTACCAAGGCATCCGGTCGGGACCATGGCAGGCGATAATACAGGCACGACTGGAGGAATTCCAGTTAAATTACCATAAAATGCAAAAAAAATGTAATGTGATAATTTTGAAGCGTTGGTTATGGTTCCTTGGGTCGTATTTGATATCTTGGACAAATATCATGCGATTCAGTACTGGCTATGTACCAAGGCGTCCGACCTGGACCACGCTAGGCGATAATACATGCACGACTGGCGGAATTCGAGTGTAATTGCCATAAAATGCCAAAAAATGTAACTTGATCATTTGGAACCATTGGTTATGGTTATTTTGGTCGTATTTGATGTCCCGGACAAATATCATGCGATCCAGTCATGGCCCCGTAGCATGGCGTCCGGCCTGGACCATGGCAGGTGATAATACAGGCACGACTGGCGGAATTCTAGTTTAATTGCCGTAAAATGCTAAAAATGTAACTTGCTAATTTCGAAGCGTTAGTTATGGTTCCTTGGGTCGTATTTGATATCCCGGAAAAAAATCATGCGATCCGGTACCGGCTCCGTACCAAGGCGTCCGGCCTGGACCATGGCAGGCGATAATACAAGCACGACTAGCGGAATTCCTGTTTAATCGCAAGAAAATGCCAAAAAATGTAACTTGATCATTTCAAAGCGTTGGTTATGGTTCTTTGGGTTGTATTTGATGTCTCGGACAAATATCATGCGATCCGATACTGGCTCCGTGCCAAGGCGTCCGGCCTGGACCATGGGAGGCGATAATACAGGCACGATTGGCAGAATTCCAGTTTAATTGCCATAAAAATGCCAAAAAATGCAACTTTATCATTTCGAACAGTTAGTTATGGTTCCTTGTGTTGTATTTTATGTCCAGGAAAAATATCACGCATTCCGGTACCGGTTACGTATCAAGGCGTCCGGCCTGGACCATGGCAGGAGATAATACAGGCACGACTGGCGGAATTCCAGTTTAATTGCGATAAAATGCAAAAAAATGTAAATTGATCATTTTGAAATTTTGGCTATGGTTCCTTGGGTCGTATTTGATGTCGTGCACAAATATCATGCAATCCGGTACCGTCTCTGTACTAAGGCGTCCGGCCTGGATCATGGCAAGCGGTAATATAGGCACGACTGGCGGAATTCCAGTTTAACTGCCATAAAATGCAAAAAAATGCAATGTGATCATTCAAAGCGTTGGTTATGGTTCTTTGGGTCGTGTTTGATGTCCCGGACAAATATCATGCGATCCGATACCGACTACGTACCAAGGCGTCCGGCCTGGACCACGGGAGGCGATAATAAAGGCACCACTGGTGGAATTCCAATTTTATTGCTAGAAAATAACAAAAAATGTAATTTGATCATTTCTAAGCATTGGTTATGGTTCTTTGGTAGTATTTGATGTCCCAAAAATATATTATGCGATCCGGTACTGGCTCCGTACCAAGGCGTCCGGCCTGGACCATAGCAGGCGATAATACAGGCACGACTTGCGGAATTCCAGTTTAATTTCCATAAAATGCCAAAAATGTAACTTTATCATTTTGAAGGGTTAGTTATGGTTCCTTGGGTCGTATTTGATGTCCCGGACAAATATCATACGATCCGGTACCGGCTCTGTACCAAGGCATCCGGCCGGGACCATGGCAGGGAATAATATAGGTACGATTGGAGGACTTCCAGTTAAATTACCATAAAATGCAAAATAAATGTAATGTGATCATTTTGAAGCGTTGGTTATGGTTCCTTGGGTCGTATTTGATGTCCCAGACAAATATCATGCGATTCCGTACCGGCTATGGACCAAGGCGTCCGGCCTGGACCACGACAGGCGATAATACAGGCACGACTGGCGGAATTCCAGTTTATTTGCCATAAAATGCCAAAAAATGTAACTTGATCATTTCGAACCGTTGGTTATGGTTCCTTGGGTCATATTTGATGTATCGTCCAAATATCATGCGATCCAATCATGGATCCGTAGCAAGGCGTCCGGCCTGGACCATGGCATTTGATAATACATGCACGACTGGCGGAATTCTAGTTTAATTGCCATAAAATGCCAAAAAATGTGACCTGCTCATTTCAAAGCGTTAGTTATGGTTCATTGGGTCGTATTTGATATCCCGAAAAAATATCATGCGATCCGGTAAAGGCTCCGTACCAAGACGTCCGGCCGGGACCATGGCAGGCAATAATACATGCACGACTGGCGGAATTCCAGTTTAATTGCCATAAAATGCTAAACAAATGTAACGTGATCATTTCGAAGCATTGGTTATGGATCCTTGGGTCGTATTAGATGCCCCAGACAAATATCATGCGATCCGGTACCGGCTCCGTACCAAGGCGTCTGGCCTGGACCATGGCAGGCGATAATAGCGACTAGCAAAATTCCAGTTTAATTGCCATAACATGCCATAAAATGTAACTTGATCATTTCGAAGTGTTATATATGGTTCCTTGGGTTGTATTTGATTTCCCCGATATATATCATGCGATCTGGTACCAGCTCCGTGCCAAGGCGTCCGACATGGACCATGGCAGATGATAATACAGGCACGATTAGCGGAATTCCTAATTTATTGCCAGAAAATGCCAAAAATGGAAATTGATCATTTCGAAGTATTGGTTATGGTTCCTTAGGTCATATTGATTTACCGGACAAATATTATGCGATCCGGTACCGGCTCTGTACCAAGTCGTCCGGCCTGGACCATGGCAGGCGATAATATAGGCACGACTGGGGGAATTCGAGTTTAATTGCTATAAAATGCCAAAAAATGTAACATGATCATTTCGAAGTGTTGGTTATAGTTCCTTGGGTAGTATTTGATGTCCCCAAAAAATATCATGCGATCTGGTACCGGCTCCCTGCCAAGGCGTCCGACTTGGACCATGGCAGGCGATAATACATGCAGGACGGGTGAAATTCACATTTAATTGCTATAAAATGCCAAAAAATGTAAGTTGATAATTTCGAAGCGTTGGTTATCGTTCCTTGGGTCGTATTTGATGTCCCGGACAAATATCATGCGATCCGGTACCGGCTCTGTACCAAGGCGTTCGGCCTGGACCATGGCAAGCGATAATACATGCACGACTGGCGGAATTCCAATTTAACTGCCATAAAATGCAAAAAAATGTGACGTGATCATTCGAAGCATTGGTTATGGTTCTTTGGGTTGTGTTTTATATCCCGGACAAATATCATGCGATCCGATACCGACTACGTACCAAGGCGTCCGGCCTGGACCACGGGAGGCGATATAGGCACCATTGGTTGAATTCCAATTTAATTGCCATAAAATAACTAAAAATGTAATTTGATTATTTCTAAGCGTTGGTTATGGTTCCTTGGGTAGTATTTGATGTCCCAAAAAGATATTATGCGATCCGGTACTGGCTCCGTACCAAGGCGTCTGGCCTGGACCATAGCAGGCGAAAATAGAGGCACGACTTGCGAAATTCCAGTTTAATTGCCATAAAATGCCAAAAATGTAACTTTATCATTTTGAAGCATTAGTTATGGTTCCTTGGGTCGTATTTGATGTCCCAGACAAATATCATACGATCCGGTACCGGCTCCTTACCAAGGCATCCGGTCGGGACCATGGCAGGCGATAATACAGGCACGACTGGAGGAATTCCAGTTAAATTACCATAAAATGCAAAAAAAATGTAATGTGATCATTTCGAAGCATTGGTTATGGTTCCTTGGGTTGTATTTGATATCCCGGACAAATATCATGCGATTCGGTACTGGCTATGTACCAAGGCGTCCGACTTGGACCACGACAGGCGATAATACATACACCACTGGCGGAATTCCAGTTTAATTGCCATAAAATGCCAAAAAATGTAACTTGATCATTTCGAACCGTTGGTTATGGTTCCTTGGGTCGTATTTGATGTCTCGGACAAATATCATGCGATCCAGTCATGGCTCCCTAGCAAGGCGTCCGGCCTGGACCATGGCAGGTGATAATACAGGCACGACTGGCAGAATTCTAGTTTAATTGCCATAAAATGCTAAAAAATGTAACTTGATAATTTAGAAGCGTTAGTTATGGTTCATTGGGTGGTATTTGATATCCCGGAAAAATATCATGTGATCTGGTACCGGCTCCGTACCAAGGCGTCCGCCCTGGACCATGGCAGGCGATAAGACAGGCACGACTGGAGGAATTCCTGTTTAATCGCAAGAAAATGCCAAAAAATTTAACTTGATCATTTAGAAGCGTTAGTTATGATTCCTTGTGTCGTATTTGATGTCCCGGACAAATATCATGCGATCCAATACCGCCTCCGTACCAAGGCGTTCGGCCTGGACCAAGGTAGGCGATAATAGAAGCACGATTGAAGGAATTCTAGTTTAATTGCCATAAAATGCCAAAAAATGTAACTTGATCATTTCGAAGCGTTAGTTATGGTTCCTTGTGTCGTATTTAATGTCCTAGAAAAATATTATACGATCCGGTACCGGCTCCGTACCAAGGCGTCCTACCTGGACCATGGAAAGCGGAAATACAGGCACGACTGGCAGAATTCCAGTTTAACTGCCATAAAATGCAAAAAAATGCAATGTGATCATTCGAAGCATTGGTTATGGTTTTTTGGGTCGTGTTTGATGTCCCAAACAAATATCATGAGATCCGATACCGACTATGTACCAAGGCGTCCGGCCTGTACCACGGGAGGCGATAATATAGGCACCACTGTGGAATTCCAATTTAATTGCCAGAAAATAACAAAAAATGTAATTTGATCATTTCTAAGCGTTGGTTATGGTTCTTTGGGTAGTATTTGATGTCCCAAAAATATATTATATGATCCGGTACTGGCTCCGTACCAAGGCGTCCGGCCTGGACCATAGTAGGCGATAATATAGGCACGACTAGCGGAATTCCAGTTTAATTGCCATAAAATGCCAAAAATGTAACTTTATCATTTTGAAGCGTTAGTTATGGTTCCTTGGGTCGTATTTTATGTCCCGGACAAATATCATACGATCCGGTACCGGCTCCGTACCAAGGCATCTGACCAGGACCATGGCAGGGGATAATATAGGCACGACTGGAGGACTTCCAGTTAAATTACCATAAAATGCAAAAAAAATGTAATGTGATCATTTTGAAGCATTGGTTATGGTTCCTTGGGTCGTATTTGATGTCCCAGAGAAATATCATGCGATGGGTACCGACTATGTACTAAGGCGTCCGGCTTGGACCACGACAGGTGATAATACAGGCACGACTAGCGGAATTCCAATTAATTGCCATAAAATGCCAAAAAATGTAACTTGATCATTTCGAACCGTTGGTTATGGTTCGTTGGGTCGTATTTGATGTCTCGGACAAATATCATGCGATCCAGTCATGGCTCTGTAGCAAGGCGTCCGGCCTGGACCATGGCATTTGATAATACAGGCACGACTAGCGGAATTCTAGTTTAATTGCCATAAAATGCCAAAAAATGTGACTTGCTCATTTCGAAGATTTAGTTATGGTTCATTGGGTCGTATTTGATATCCCGGAAAAATATCATGCGATCCGGTACCGCCTCCGTACCAAGGCGTCCGGCCGGGACCATGGCAGGCGATAATACAGGCACGGCTGGCAGAATTCCAGGGTAATTGCCATAAAATGCCGAAAAATGTAACTTGATCATTTCGAAGCATTAGTTATGGTTCCTTTGGTCGTATTTGATGTCCCGGACAATATCATGCGATCCGAAACCGGCTAAGTACCAAGGCGTCCGGACGGGACCATGGCAGGCGATAATACAGGCACGGCTGGCAGAATTCCAGGGTAATTGCCATAAAATGCCGAAAAATGTAACTTGATCATTTCGAAGCATTAGTTATGGTTCCTTTGGTCGTATTTGATGTCCCGGACAATATCATGCGATCCGAAACCGGCTAAGTACCAAGGCGTCCGGACGGGACCATGGCAGGCGTAAATACATGCACGACTGGCGGAATTCCAGTTTAATTGCCATAAAATGCCAAAAAATGTAACTTGATCATTTCGAAGCATTGGTTATGGTTCCTTGTGTCGTATTAGATGTCCCGGACAAATATCATGTGATCCTGAACCGGCTCCGTACCAAGGCGTCCGACATGGATCATGGCAGGCGATAATACAGGCACGATTGGCAGAATTCCAGTTTAATTTCCATAAAATGCCAAACAATTTAACTTGATCATTTCAAAGCGTTGGTTAGTGTTCCTTTTGTCATATTTGATATCTCGGACAAACATCATGAAATTCGGTACCGGCTCCGTACCAAAACGTCCGGCCTGGACCATGACAGGCGATACTTCAGGCACGACTGGAGGAATTCCAGTTTAATTGCCATAAAATGCCAAAAAATCTAATTTGATCATTTCGAAGCGTTGGTTATGGTTCCTTGGGTCTTATTTGATGTAGCGGCCAAATATCATGAAATTCGGTACCGGCTCCGTACCAAAACGTCCGGCCTGGACCATGACAGGCGATACTTCAGGCACGACTGGAGGAATTCCAGTTTAATTGCCATAAAATACCAAAAAATATAACTTGATCATTTCGAAGCGTTGGTTATGGTTACTTGGGTCGTATTTTATGTGTCGGAATAATATCATGAGATTCGGTATCGGCTTTGTACCAAGACGTCCGACCTGGACCATGGTAGGCGATAATACATGCACGACTGGCGGAATTCCAATTTAATTGCCATAAAATGTCAAAAAGTGTAACGTGATTATATCGAAGTGTTGGTTATGGATCCTTGGGTCGTATTTGATTTCGCAGACAAATATCATGCGATCCGGTACCGACTACGTTATAAGGCGTCCGGCCTGGACCATGGCAGGCGATAATAAAGGTACGATTAGCGGAATTCCAGTTTAATTGCCATTAAAATGCCAAAAAATGTAACTTAATCATTTCAAAGTGTTGGTTATGGTTCCTTGGGTCGTATTTGATGTCCCGATCAAATATCAAGCGATTCGGTACCAGCTCTGTACCAAGGCGTCCAGCCTGGACCAAGGTACGCGATAATAGAAGCAAGATTGACGGAATTCTAGTTTAATTGCCATAAAATGCCAAAAAATGTAACTTGATCATTTAGAAGCGTTAGTTATGGTTCCTCGTGTCGTATTTGATGTCCCAGACAAATATCAAGCGATTCGGTACCAGCTCTGTACCAAGGCGTTCGGCCTGGACCAAGGTAGGCGATAATAGAAGAACATTGACAGAATTCTAGTTTAATTGCCATAAAATGCCAAAAAATGTAACTTGATCATTTCGAAGCGTTAGTTATGGTTCCTTGTGTCGTATTTAATGTCCTATAAAAATATCATACGATCTGGTACCGGCTCCGTACCAAGGCATCCTGCCTGGACCATGGCAGGTGATAATATAGGCACAACTGGCGGAATTCAAGTTTAATTGCCATAAAATGCCTAAAAATGCAACTTGGTAATTTTGAAGGGTTGGTTATGGTTCCTTGGGTCTTATTTGATGTCCTAGACAAATATCATGAGATCCTGTACCGCCTTCGTACCAAGGCATCCGGCTTGGACCATGGCAGGCGATAATACATGCACGACTGGCATAATTCCAGTTTAATTGCCATAAAATACCAAAAAATATAACTTGATCATTTCGAAGCGTTGGTTATGGTTACTTGGGTCATATTTGATGTGTCGGAATAATATCATGAGATTCAGAATCGGCTTTATTCCAAGGCGTCTGACCTGGACCATGGTAGGCGATAATACATGCACGACTGGCGGAATTCCATTTTAATTGCCATTAAATGTAAAAAAGTGTTGGTTATGGTTCGTTGGTTCGTATTTGATGTCCCGGACAAATATCAAGCGATTTGGTACCAGCTCTGTACCAAGGCGTCCAGCCTGGACCAAGGTAGGCGATAATAAAAGCACGATTGACGGAATTCTAGTTCAATTTCCATAAAATGCCAAAACATTTAACTTGATCATTTAGAAGCGTTAGTTGTGGTTCCTTGTGTCGTATTTGATGTCCCGGACAAATATCAAGCGATTCGGTACCAGCTCTGTACCAAGGCGTTCGGCCTGGACCAAGGTAGGCGATAATAGAAGCACGATTGACGAAATTCTAGTTTAATTGCCATAAAATGCCAAAAAATGTAACTTGATCATTTCGAAGAGTTAGTTGTGGTTCCTTGTGTCGTATTTAATGTCCTAGAAAAATATCATATGATCTGGTACTGGCTCCGTACCTAGGCGTCCTGCCTGGACCATGGCAGGTGATAATAGAGGCACGACTGACAGAATTCAAGTTTAATTGCCATAAAATGCCTAAAAATGCAACTTGGTAATTTTGAAGGGTTGGTTATGGTTCCTTGGGTCTTATTTTATGTCCCAGATAAATATCATGAGATCCTGTACCGCCTTTGTACCAAGGCATCCGGCCTGGACCATGGCAGGCGATAATACATGCACGACTGGCAGAATTCCAGTTTAATTGCCATAAAATGCCTAAAAATGCAACTTGGTAATTTTGAAGGGTTGGTTATGGTTCCTTGGGTCTTATTTTATGTCCCAGATAAATATCATGAGATCCTGTACCGCCTTTGTACCAAGGCATCCGGCCTGGACCATGGCAGGCGATAATACATGCACGACTGGCAGAATTCCAGTTTAATTGCCATAAAATGCCTAAAAATGCAACTTGGTAATTTTGAAGGGTTGGTTATGGTTCCTTGGGTCTTATTTTATGTCCCAGATAAATATCATGAGATCCTGTACCGCCTTTGTACCAAGGCATCCGGCCTGGACCATGGCAGGCGATAATACATGCACGACTGGCAGAATTCCAGTTTAATTGCCATAAAATGCCTAAAAATGCAACTTGGTAATTTTGAAGGGTTGGTTATGGTTCCTTGGGTCTTATTTTATGTCCCAGATAAATATCATGAGATCCTGTACCGCCTTTGTACCAAGGCATCCGGCCTGGACCATGGCAGGCGATAATACATGCACGACTGGCAGAATTCCAGTTTAATTGCCATAAAATGCCTAAAAATGCAACTTGGTAATTTTGAAGGGTTGGTTATGGTTCCTTGGGTCTTATTTTATGTCCCAGATAAATATCATGAGATCCTGTACCGCCTTTGTACCAAGGCATCCGGCCTGGACCATGGCAGGCGATAATACATGCACGACTGGCAGAATTCCAGTTTAATTGCCATAAAATGCCTAAAAATGCAACTTGGTAATTTTGAAGGGTTGGTTATGGTTCCTTGGGTCTTATTTTATGTCCCAGATAAATATCATGAGATCCTGTACCGCCTTTGTACCAAGGCATCCGGCCTGGACCATGGCAGGCGATAATACATGCACGACTGGCAGAATTCCAGTTTAATTGCCATAAAATGCCTAAAAATGCAACTTGGTAATTTTGAAGGGTTGGTTATGGTTCCTTGGGTCTTATTTTATGTCCCAGATAAATATCATGAGATCCTGTACCGCCTTTGTACCAAGGCATCCGGCCTGGACCATGGCAGGCGATAATACATGCACGACTGGCAGAATTCCAGTTTAATTGCCATAAAATGCCTAAAAATGCAACTTGGTAATTTTGAAGGGTTGGTTATGGTTCCTTGGGTCTTATTTTATGTCCCAGATAAATATCATGAGATCCTGTACCGCCTTTGTACCAAGGCATCCGGCCTGGACCATGGCAGGCGATAATACATGCACGACTGGCAGAATTCCAGTTTAATTGCCATAAAATGTCAAAAAGTGTAACGTGATTATATCGAAGCGTTGGTTATGGATCCTTGGGTCGTATCTGATGTCGCGGACAAATATCATGCGATCCGGTACCGGCTATGTTATAAGGTGCCCGGCCTGGACCATGGCACGCGATAATACAGGCACGACTAGCGGAATTCCAATTTAATTTCCATCAAAACGCCAAAAATGTAACTTAATCATTTCAAAGCGTTGGTTATGGTTCCTTGGGTCGTATTTGATGTCCCGGACAAATATCAAGCGATTCGATACCAGCTCTGTACCAAGGCGTCCAGCCTGGACCAAGGTAGGCGATAATAGAAGCACGATTGACGGAATTCTAGTTTAATTGCCATAAAATGCCAAAAAATGTAACTTGATCATTTAGAAGCGTTAGTTATGGTTCCTTGTGTCGTATTTGATGTCCCAGACAAATATCAAGAGATTCGGTACCAGCTCTGTACCAAGGCGTTCGGCCTGGACCAATGTAGGCGATAATAGAAGCACATTGACGGAATTCTAGTTTAATTGCCATAAAATGCCAAAAAATGTAACTTGATCATTTAGAAGCGTTAGTTATGGTTCCTTGTGTCGTATTTGATGTCCCAGACAAATATCAAGAGATTCGGTACCAGCTCTGTACCAAGGCGTTCGGCCTGGACCAATGTAGGCGATAATAGAAGCACATTGACGGAATTCTAGTTTAATTGCCATAAAATGCCAAAAAATGTAACTTGATCATTTCGAAGCGTTAGTTATGGTTCCTTGTGTTGTATTTAATGTCCTATAAAAATATCATACGATCTGGTACCGGCTCCGTACCAAGGCGTCCTGCCTGGACCATGGCAGGTGATAATATAGGCACAACTGGTGGAATTCAAGTTTAATTGCCATAAAATGCCTAAAAATGCAACTTGGTAATTTTGAAGGGTTGGATATGGTTCCTTGGGTATTATTTGATGTCCCAGACAAATATCATGAGATCCTGTACCGCCTTCGTACCAAGGCATCTGGCCTGGACCATGGCAGGTGATAATACAGGCACGACTGGCAGAATTCAAGTTTAATTGCCATAAAATACCAAAAAATATAACTTGATCATTTCGAAGCGTTGGTTATGGTTACTTGGGTCGTATTTGATGTGTCGGAATAATATCATAAGATTCAGTATCGGCTTTGTACCAAGATGTCCGACCTGGACCATGGTAGGCGATAATACATGCACGACTGGCGGAATTCCAGTTTAATTGCCATAAAATACCAAAAAATATAACTTGATCATTTCGAAGCGTTGGTTATGGTTACTTGGGTCGTATTTGATGTGTCGGAATAATATCATAAGATTCAGTATCGGCTTTGTACCAAGATGTCCGACCTGGACCATGGTAGGCGATAATACATGCACGACTGGCGGAATTCCAGTTTAATTGCCATAAAATGTCAAAAAGTGTAACGTGATTATATTGAAGCGTTGGTTATGGATCCTTGGGTCGTATTTGATGTCGCGGACAAATATCATGTGATCCGGTACCGACTACGTTATAAGGCGTCCGGCCTGGACCATGGCAGACGATAATACAGGCACGATTAGCGGAATTCCAGTTTAATTGCCATCAAAATGCCAAAAAATGTTACTTAATCATTTCAAAGCGTTGGTTATGGTTCCTTGGGTCGTATTTGATGTCCCGGACAAATATCAAGCGATTCGGTACTAGCTCTGTACCAAGGCGTCTAGCCTNGTAACTTGATCATTTCAAAGCGTTGGTTATGGTTCCTTGGGTCGTATTTGATGTCCCGGACAAATATCAAGCGATTCGGTACTAGCTCTGTACCAAGGCGTCTAGCCTCCAAGGTAGGCGATAATAGAAGCACGATTGACGGAATTCTAGTTTAATTGCCATAAAATGCCAAAAAATGTAACTTGATTATTTAGAAGCATTAGTTATGGTTCCTTGTGTCGTATTTGATGTCCCGGACAAATATCAAGCGATTCGGTACCAGCTCTGTACCAAGGCGTTCGGCCTGGACCAAGGTAGGCGATAATAGAAGCCGATTGACGGAATTCTAGTTTAATTGCCATAAAATGCCAAAAAATGTAACTTGATCATTTAGAAGCGTTAGTTATGGTTCCTTGTGTCGTATTTGATGTCCCGGACAAATATCAAGCGATTCGGTACCAGCTCTGTACCAAGGCGTTCGGCCTGGACCAAGGTAGGCGATAATAGAAGCACATTGACGGAATTCTAGTTTAATTGCCATAAAATGCCAAAAAATGTAACTTGATCATTTCGAAGCGTTAGTTATGGTTCCTTGTGTCGTATTTAATGTCCTAGAAAAATATCATACGATCTGGTACCGGCTCCGTACCAAGGCGTCCTGCCTGGACCATGGCAGGTGATAATATAGGCACGACTGGCGGAATTTAAGTTTAATTGCCATAAAATGCCTAAAAATGCAACTTGGTAATTTTGAAAGGTTGGTTATGGTTCCTTGGGTCTTATTTAATGTCCAAGACAAATATCATGAGATCCTGTACCGCCTTCGTACCAAGGCATCCGGCCTGGACCATGGCAGGCGATAATACAGGCACGACTGGCAGAATTCCAGTTTAATTGCCATAAAATACCTAAAATATAACTTGATCATTTCGAAGCATTGGTTATGGTTACTTGGGTCGTATTTGATGTGTCGGAATAATATCATGAGATTCGGAATCGGCTTTGTTCCAAGGCGTCCGAACTAGACCATGGTAGGCGATAATACATGCACGACTGGCGGAATTCCATTTTAATGGCCATAAAATGTCAAAAAGTGTTGGTTATGGTTCCTTGGGTCGTATTTGATGTCCCGGAAAAATGTCAAGCGATTCGGTACCAGCTTTGTACCAAGGCGTCCAGCCTGGACCAAGGTAGGTGATAATAGAAGCACGATTGACGGAATTCTAGTTTAATTTCCATAAAATGCCAAAAATGTAACTTGATCATTTAGAAGCGTTAGTTATGGTTCCTTGTGTTGTGTTTGATGTCCCGGAAAAATATCAAGCGATTTGGTACCAGCTTTGTACCAAGGCGTTCGGCCTGGACCAAGGTAGGCGATAATAGAAGCACATTGACGGAATTCTAGTTTAATTGCCATAAAATGCCAAAAAATGTAACTTGATCATTTCGAAGCGTTAGTTATGGTTCCTTGTGCCGTATTTAATGTCCTAGAAAAATATCATACGATCTGGTACCGACTCCGTACCAAGGCGTACTGCCTGGACCATGACAGGTGATAATATAGGCACGACTGGCGGAATTCAAGTTTAATTGCCATAAAATGCCTAAAAATGCAAATTGGTAATTTTGAAGGGTTGGTTATGGTTCCTTGCGTCTTATTTGATGTCCCAGACAAATATCATGAGATCCTGTACCGCCTTCGTACCAAGGCATCCGGCCTGGACCATGGCAGGCGATAATACAGGCACGACTGGCAGAATTCCAGTTTAATTGCCATAAAATACCAAAAAATATAACTTGATCATTTCGAAGCGTTAGTTATGGTTACTTGGGTGGTATTTGATGTGTCGGAATAATATCATGAGATTCGGTATCGGCTTTGTACCAAGGCGTCCGACCTGGACCATGGTAGGCGATAATACATGCACGACTGGCAAAATTCCAGTTTAATTGCCATAAAATGTAAAAAAGTGTTGGTTATGGTTCCTTGGGTCGTATTTGATGTCACGGACAAATATCAAGCGATTCGGTACCAGCTCTATACCAAGGCGTCCAGCCTGGACCAAGGTAGGCGATAATAGAAGCACGATTGACGGAATTCTACTTTAATTGCCACAAAATGCCACAAAATGTAACTTGATCATTTAGAAGCGTTAGTTATGGTTCCTTGTGTCATATTTGATGTCCCGGACAAATATCAAGTGATTCGGTACCAGTTCTGTACCAAGGCGTTCGGCCTGGACCAAGGTAGGCGATAATAGAAGCACGATTGGCGGAATTCTAGTTTAATTTCCATAAAATGCCAAAAAATGTAACTTGATCATTTCGAAGCGTTAGTTATGGTTCCTTGTGTCGTATTTAATGTCCTAGAAAAATATCATACGATCTGGTACTGGCTCCGTACCAAGGCGTCCTGCCTGGACCATGGCAGGTGATAATACAGGCAAGACTGTCGGAATTCAAGTTTAATTGCCATAAAATGCCTAAAAATGCAACTTGGTAATTTTGAAGGGTTGGTTATGGTTCCTTGGGTCTTATTTGATGTCCCGGACAAATATCATGAGATCCTGTACCGCCTTCGTACCAAGGCATCCGGCCTGGACCATGGCAGACGATAATACAAGCACGACTGGCAGAATTCCAGTTTAATTCCCATAAAATACCAAGAAATATAACTTGATCATTTCGAAGCGTTGGTTATGGTTACTTGGGTCGTATTTGATGTGTCGGAATAATATCATGAGAATCGGTATCGGCTTTGTTCCAAGGCGTCCGACCTGGACCATGGTAGGCGATAATACATGCACGACTAGCGGAATTCCAGTTTAATTGCCATAAAATGTCAAAAAGTGTTGGTTATGGTCCCTTGGGTCATATTTGATGTCCCAGACAAATATCAAGCGATTCGGTACCAGCTCTGTACCAAGGCGTCCAGCCTGGACCAAGGTAGGCGATAATAGAAGCACGATTGACGGAATTCTAGTTTAATTGCCATAAAATGCCAAAAAATGTAACTTGATCATTTAGAAGCGTTAGTTATGGTTCCTTGTGTCGTATTTGATGTCCCGGAGAAATATCAAGCGATTCTGTACCAGCTCTGTGCCAAGGCGTTCGGCCTGGACCAAGGTAGGCGATAATAGAAGCACGATTGACGGAGNCCTTCATACCAAGGCATCCGGCCTGGACCATGGCAGGCGATAATACAGGCACGACTGGCAGAATTCCAGTTTAATTGCCATAAAATACCAAAAAATATAACTTGATCATTTAGAAGAATTGGTTATGGTTACTTGGGTCATATTTGATGTGTCGGAATAATATCATGAGATTCGGTATCGGCTTTGTACCAAGGCGTCCAACCTGGACCATGGTAGGCGATAATACATGCACGACTGGCGGAATTCCAGTTTAATTGCCATAAAATTTCAAAAAGTGATGGTTATGGTTCCTTGGATCGTATTTGATGTCCCGGACAAATATCAAGCGATTCGGTACCAGCTCTGTACCAAGGCGTCCAGCCTGGACCAAGGTAGGCGATAATAGAAGCACGATTGACGGAATTCTAGTTTAATTGCCATAAAATGCCAAAAAATTTAACTTGATCATTTAGAATTGTTAGTTATGGTTCCTTGTGTCGTATTTGATGTCCTGGACAAATATCATACGATCCGGTACCGGCTCCGTACCAAGGCATTCGGCCTGGACCATGACAGGTGATAATACAGGCTTGACTGGTGGAATTCCAGTTTAATTGCCATAAAATGTAAATTTAGCATTTCGAAGCGTTAGTTATGGTTCCTTGTGTCATATTTGATGTCTCGGACAAATATCATGCCATCCGGTACCGGATCCGTACAATGGCGTCCGGCCTGGATCATGGCAGGCGATAATACATGCATGTCTGGCGAAATTCCACATTAATTGCCATAAAATGCCAAACAATGTAACTTGATCATTTCGAAGCGTTGGTTATGGTTCCTTGGGTCGTATTTGATGATCCGGACAAATATCATGCGATCCGGTACCGGCTCCGTAATAAGGCGTCCGGTCTGGACCACGGCAGGCGATAATACAGGCACGCATGGCGGAATTCCAGTTTGATTGCCATAAATTGCCAAAGAATGTAACTTGATCATTTTGAAGCATTGGTTATAGTTCCTTGGGTCGTATTTGCTGTCCCGGACAAATATCATGCGATCCGGTACTGTCGTCGTACCAAGACGTCCGGCCTGGACCATGGCACGAGATAATACATGCACGATTGGTGGAATTCCAGTTTAACTACCATAAAATGCAAAAAAATGTAACGTGATCATTTCGAAGCATTAGTTATGATTCTTTGGGTCGTGTTTGATTTCCTGGAAATATATCATGCGATCCGATGCCGACTACGTACCAAGGCGTCCGGCCTGGACAACGGGAGGCGATAATACAAGCACGACTGGCGGAATTCCAGTTTAATTGCCATAAAAGGCCAAAAAATGTAACTCGATCATTTCGAAGCGTTGGTTATGGTTCCTTGGGTCGTATTTGATGTCCCGGACAAATAGCATGTGGTCCGGTACCGGCTCCGTACCAACGCGTCCGGTCGGGACCATGGCAGGCGATAATACTGGCACGATTGGCGGAATTCCTGTTTAACAGCTAGAAAATGCAAAAAAATGTAACGTGATCATTTCGAAGCATTGGTTATGGTTCTTTCGGTCGTGTTTNGTTATGGTTCCTTGGGTCGTATTTGATGTCCCGGACAAATATCATGTGATCCGGTACCGGCTCCGTACCAAGGCGTCCGGTCGGGACCATGGCAGGAGATAATACAGGCAGGATTGGCGGAATACCTGTTTAACAGCCATAAAATGCAAAAAAATGTAACGTGATCATTTCGAAGCATTGGTTATGGTTATTTGGGTCGTGTTTGATGTCCCAAACAAATATCATGCGATCCGATACCGACTACGTACCAAGGCGTCCGGCCTGGACCACGGGAGGCGATAATATAGGCACGACTGGCGGAATTCCAGTTTAATTGCCAGAAAATGCCAAAAAATGTAACTTGATCATTTCAAAGCGTTGGTTATGGTTTCTTGTGTAGTATTTGGTGTCCCGAAAAAATATTATGCGATCCGATACTGGCTCCGTACCAAGGCGTCCGACCTGGGCCATGGCAGGCGATAATACAGGCACGACTGGCGGAATTTAAGTTTAATTGCCATAAAATGCCAAAAAAAGTAACTTGTTCATTTTGAAGCATTAGTTATGCTTGGGTCGTATTTTATGTCTAGGGAAAATATCATGCGATTCGGTACCGGCTCCGTACCAAGGCATCCGGCCGGGACCATGGCAGGCGATAATACAGGCACGATTGGGGGAATTCCAGTTTAATTGCCATAAAATGCAAAACAAATGTAACATGATCATGTCGAAGTGTTAGTTATGGTTCCTTGGGTCATATTTGATGTCCCGTAGAAATATCATGCGACCCGGTACCGGCTACATACCAAGGAAAAAAAGGCGTCCGACCTGGACCACGGGAGGCGATAATACAGGAACGCCTGGCAGAATTCCAGTTTAATTGCCATAAAATGCAAAAAAATGTAACTTGATCATTTCGAAGCATTGGTTATGGTTCCTTAGGTTGTACTTGATGTCCCGGAAAAATATCATGCGATCCGGTGCCGGCTCCGTACCAAGGCGTCCGGCCTGTACCATGTCAAGCGATAATACAGGCACGACTGGCGTAATTCCAGTTTAATTGCCTTAAAATGCCAAAAAATGTAACTTGATAATTTCGAAGCGTTAGTTATGGTTCCTTGGGTCGTTTTTGATGTCCAGGAAAAATATCATGTGATCCGGTACCGACTCTGTACCAAGGCGTCTGGCCTGGACCATGGCAGGCGATAATACATGCACGACTGGCGGAATTCCAGTTTCATTGCCATAAAATTCCAAAAAATATAAAGTGATCATTTCGAAGCATTGGTTATGGTTCCTTGGGTTGTATTTGATGTCTCAGACAAATATCATGCGATCCGGTACCGGCTACGTACTAAGGCGTCCGGCCTAGACTATGGCAGGCGATAATACAGGCACGATGTGCGGAATTCCAGTTTAATTACCATAAAATGCAAAAAAATGTAACTTGATCATTTCGAAGCAATGTTTATGGTTCCTTGGGTTGTATTAGATGCGCCAAACAAATATCATGCAATCGGGTACCGGCTCCGTACCAAGGCGTCCGGCCTGGACAATGGCAGGCAATAATAACGACTAGCGAAATTTCAGTTTAATTGCCATAACATCCCATAAAAGGTAACTTGATCATTTAGAAGCGTTAGATATGGTTCCTTGGGTTGTATTTGATGTCTCGGACATATATCATGCGATCCGGTACCGGCTCCGTACCAAGGCGTCCGGCCTGGACCATGGCAGACGATAATACAAGCACGATTAGCAGAATTCCTATTTTATTGCCAGAAAATGCCAAAAATGTAAATTGATCATTTCGAAGTATTGGTTATGGTTCCTTGGGTCGTATTTGATGTCCTGGACAAGTATCATGCAATCCGGTACCGGCTCCGTACCAAGGCGTCCGGCCGGGACCATGGCAAGCGATAATACAGGCACGACTGGCGGAATTCCAGTTTAACAGCCACAAAATTCCAAAAAAATGTAACTTGATAATTTCGAAGCATTGGTTATGGTTATTTGGGTCGTGTTTGATGTCTCGAACAAATATTATGCGATCCGGTACTGGCTCCGTACCAGGGCGTCCGACCTGGGCCATAACAGGCGATAATACAGGCACGACTGGCGGAATTCCAGTTTAATTGCCATAAAATGCCAAAAAATGTAACTTTATCATTTTGAAGCGTTAGTTATGGTTCCTTGGGTCGTATTTTATTTCCTGGAGAAATATCATGTGATCCGGTACCGGCTCCGTACCAAGGCATCCGGCTGGGACCATGGCAGGCGATAATACAGGCACGACTGGAGTAATTCCAGTTTAATTGCCATAAAATGCAAAAAAATATAACATGATCATTTCGAAGCATTTGTTATGGTACCTTGGGTCGTATTTGATGTCCCATAAAAATATCATGCGATCCGGTACGGGCTACATAAGGAATAAAAGGCGTCCGACCTGGACCACGGGAGGCGATAATACAAGCACGACTGGCGGAATTCCAGTTTAATTGCCATAAAATGCCAAAAATTGTAACTTGTTCATTTCGAAGCATTAGTTATGGTTCCTTAGGTCGTATTTGATGTCCCGGAAAAATATCATGCGATCCGGTGCCGACTCCGTACCAAGGCGTCCGGCCTGGACCATGTCAAGCGATAATACAGGCACGACTAGCGTAATTCCAGTTTAATTGGCTTAAAATGCAAAAAATGTAACTTGATCATTTCGAAACATTAGTTATGGTTCTTTGGGTCGTTTTTGATGTCCAGGAAAAATATCATGCGATCCGGTACCGGCTCTGTACCAAGGCGTCCAGCTGGGACCATGGCAAGCGATAATACATGCACGATTGGAGGAATTCCAGTTTAATTGCATTTTGAAGCGTTAGTTATGGTTCCTTGTGTCATATTTGATGTCTCGGACAAATATCATGCCATCCGGTACCGGCTCCGTACAATGGCGTCCGGCCTGGACCATGGCAGGCGATAATACATGCATGTCTGGCGAAATTCCACATTAATTGCCATAAAATGCCAAACAATGTAACTTGATCATTTTTAAGCGTTGGTTATGGTTCCTTGGGTCGTATTTGATGTCCCGGACAAATATCATGCGATCCGGTACCGTCTTCGTACCAAGACGTCCGGCCTGGACCATGGCACGCGATAATACATGCACGATTGGCGGAATTCCAGTTTAACTACCATAAATTGCAAATAAATGTAACGTGATCATTTCGAAGCATTGGTTATGATTCTTTGGGTCGTGTTTGATTTCCTGGACAAATATCATGCGATCCGATGCCGACTACGTACCAAGGCGTCCGGCCTGGACAACGGGAGGCGATAATACAAGCACGACTGGCGGAATTCCAGTTTAATTGCTAGAAAATGCCAAAAAATATAACGTGATCATTTCGAAGCGTTGGTTATAGTTCCTTGGGTCGTATTTGATGTCCCGGACAAATATCATGCGGTCCGATATCGACTACGTACCAAGGCATACGGCCTGGACCATGAGATGCGATAATACAGGCACCACTAGCGGAATTCCAGTTTAATTGCCAGAAAATGCCAAAAAATGTAACTTGATCATTTCGAAGCAATGTTTATGGTTCCTTGGGTCGTATTAGATGCGCCAGACAAATATCATGTGATCCGGTACCGGCTCCGTACCAAGGCGTCCGGCCTGGACCATGGCAGGCAATAATAACGACTAGCGAAATTTCAGTTAATTGCCATAACATGCCATAAAATGTAACTTAAGCAATTCGAAGCATTAGATATGGTTCCTTGGGTTGTATTTGATGTCTCGGACATATATCATGCGATCCGGTACCGGCTCCGTACCAAGGCGTCCGACCTGGACCATGGCAGACGATAATACAAGCACGATTAGCGGAATTCCTGTTTTATTGCGAAAAAATGCCAAAAATGTAAATTGATCATTTCGAAGTATTGGTTATGGTTCCTTAGGTCGTATTGATTTACCGGAAAAATATTATGCGATCCGGTACCGGCTCCGTACCAAGGCGTCCGACCTGGACCATGGCAGACGATAATACAAGCACGATTAGCGGAATTCCTGTTTTATTGCGAAAAAATGCCAAAAATGTAAATTGATCATTTCGAAGTATTGGTTATGGTTCCTTAGGTCGTATTGATTTACCGGAAAAATATTATGCGATCCGGTACCGGCTCCGTACCATGGCGTCCAGCCTGGGCCATGGCAGGCGATAAAACAGGCACGACTGGCGGAATTCCAGTTTAACTGCCATAAAATGCAAAAAAATGTAACGTGATCATTTCGAAGCGTTGGTTATGGTTCCTTGGGTCGTGTTTGATGTCTCGGACAAATATCATATGATCCGATACCGACTACATACCAAGGCGTCCGGCATGGACCACGACAGGCGATAATATAGGCACGACTGGCGAAATTCCAGTTTAATTTCCATAAAAAACAAAAAAATGTAACTTGATCATTTCGAAGCGTTGGTTATAGTTCCTTGGGTCGTATGTGATGTCCCGTACAAATATCAGGCGATCCGGTACCGGCTCAGTACCAAGGCGTCCGACCTGGACCATGGCAGGCGATAGTACAGGTACGACTGGGAGAATTCTAGGTTAATTTCCATAAAATGCCAAAAAAATGTAACTTGATCATTTCGAAGCATTAATTATGGTTCCTTGGGTCGTATTTCATGTCCCAGAAAAATATCATGCGATCCGGTACCGGCTCTGTACCAAAGCGTCCGACCTGGACCATGGCAGGCGATAAAACATGCACGACTCGCGGAATTCCTGTTTAATTGCCAGAAAATGTCAAAAAATGTAACTTGATCATTTCGAAGTGTTGGTTATGGTTCCTTGGGTCGTATTTGATTTCCCAAAAAAATATCATGTGATCCGGTAACGGCTCCGAAACCAAGGCGCCCGGCCTGGACCATGGCAGGCGATAATACAGGCCTGACTAGCGGAATTCCAGTTTAATTGCCATAAAATGCCAAAAATTTAACTTGATCATTTTGAAGCGTTGGTTATTGTTTCTTGGGTCATATTTGATGTCCCGGAAAAATATCATGCGATCCAGTACCGGCTTCGTACCAAGGAGTCCGACCTGGACTATGGCAGGCAATAATACAGGCACGACTGGCGGAATTCCAGTTTAATTGCCATAAAATGCCTAAAAATGTAACTTGATCATTTCTAAGTGTTGGTTATAGTTCCTCGGGTACTATTTGATGTCCTGAACAAATATCATATGATCTGGTACCGGCTCTGTACCAAGTCTTCCGGCTTGGACCATGGCAGGTGATAATACATGCAGGACTGGCAGAACTCCAATTTAATTGCCATAAAATGCCAAAAAATGTAACTTGATCATTTCGAAACATTGGTTATGGTTCCTTGGGTCTTATTTGATGTCCCGGACAAATATCATGTGATCTGGTATCGGCTCCGTACCAAGGCGTCAGGCCTGGACCATGGGAGGCGATAATACATGCACGACTGGCGGAATTCCAGTTTAATTGCCATAAAATGCCAAAAAATGTAACTTCATCATTTCAAAGCATTGGTTATGGTTCCTTGGGTCGTATTTGATATCCCGGACAAATATCATGCGATCTGGTACCTGCTCCGAACCAAGGCGTCCGGCCTGGACCATGGCAGGCTATAATAGAGGCCCGACTGGCGGAATTCCAGTTTAATTGCCATAAAATGCCAAAAAATGTAACTTGATCATTTCGAAATGTTAGTTATGGTTCCTTGTGTCATATTTGATGTCCCAGACAAATATCATGTGATCCAGTACCGGCTCCGTACCAAGGCGTTCGGCCTGGACCATGGCAGGCGATAATACAGGCACGACTTGCGAAATTGCAGATTAATTGCCATAAAATGCCAAAAAATGTAATTTGATCATTTCGAAGCGTTGGTGATGGTTCTTTGAGTCATATTTGATGTCCCGGACAAATATTATGTGATCCGGTACCGACTCCATACCAAGGCGCCCGGCATGGACCATGACAGGCGATTATACAGGCATGACTGGCGGAGTTCCAGTTTAATTGCCATAAAATGCCAAAAAATGTAACTTTAATATTTCCAAGTGTTCTGGTTCCTTGTGTCATATTTGATGTATCGGAAAAATATCATGCCATCCGGTACCGGCTCCGTACAATGGCGTCTGGCCTGGACCATGGCAGGCGATAATACAAGCACGTCTGGCGGAATTCCAAATTAATTGCCGTAAAATGCCAAACAATGTAACTTGATCATTTCGAAGAGTTGGTTATGGTTCCTTGGGTCGTATTTGATGTTCCGAACAAATATCATGCGATCCGGTACCGGCTTCGTACCAAGGCGTCCGGCCTGGACCATGGCAGGCTATAATACATGCACGATTGGCGGAATTCCAGTTTAACTACCATAAAATGCAAAAAAATGCAATGTGATCATTTGAAGCGTTGGTTATGGTTCTTTGGGTCGTGTTTGATGTCCCGGAAAAATATCATGCGATCCGATACTGACTACGTACCAAGGCGTCCCGCCTGGACCACGAGAGGCGATAATACAGGCACGACTGGAGGAATTCCAGTTTAATTGCCAGAAAATGCCAAAAAAAGTACCTCGATCATTTCGAAGCGTTGGTTATGGTTCCTTGGGTAGTATTTGATGTCCAAAAAAAATATTATGCGATCTGGTACTGGCTCCGTACCAAGGCGACCGGCCTAGACCATGGAAGGCGATAATACCGGCACGACTGGCGGAATTGCAGTTTAACTGCCATAAAATGCAAAAAAATGTAACATGATCATTTCGATGCATTGGTTATGGATCTTTGGGTTGTATTTGATGTCCCGGAAAGATATCATGCAATCCGGTATCGGCTCCGTACCAGGGCGTCCGGCCTGGACAATGGGGGGCGATAATACAGGTACGACTGGCGAAATTTCAGTTTAATTTCCTTAAAATTCCAAAAAATGTAACTTGATCATTTCAAAGCATTAGTTATGGTTCCTTGGGTCGTATTTGATGTCCTGGACAAATATCATGCGATCCGGTACCGGCTCCGTACCAAGGCGTCCGGCCAGGACCATGGCAGGCGATAATACAGGCACGACTGGCGGAATTCCAGTTTAACAGCCACAAAATTCCAAAAAAATGTAACTTGATCATTTCGAAGCATTGGTTATGGTTCTTTGGGTTGTGTTTGATGTCCCGAACAAATATTATGCGATCCGGTACTAGCTCCATACCAGGGCGTCCGACCTGGGCCATGGCAGGCGATAATACAGGCACGACTGGCGGAATTCCAGTTTAATTGCCATAAAATGCCAAAAAATATAACTTGATCATTTTGAAGCGTTAGTTATGGTTCCTTGGGTCGTATTTTATTTCCTGGAAAAATATCATGTGATCCGGTACCGGCTCCGTACCAAGGCATCCGGCTGGGACCATGGCAGGCGATAATACAGGCACGACTGGCGGAATTCCAGTTTAATTGCCATAAAATGCAAAAAAATGTAACATGATCATTTCGAAGCATTGGTTATGGTACCTTGGGTCGTATTTGGTGTCCTATAAAAATATCATGCGATCCGGTACGGGCTACATACCAAGGAATAAAAGGCGTCCGACCTGGACCGCGGGAGGCGATAATACAGGCACGACTAGCGTAATTCCAGTTTAATTGCCTTAAAATGCCAAAAAATGTAACTTGATCATTTCGAAGCATTAGTTATGGTTCCTTGGGTCGTTTTTGATGTCCAGGAAAAATATCATGTGATACGGTACTGGCTCTGTACCAAGGCGTCCAGCCGGGACCATGGCTGGCGATAATACAGGCACGATTGGAGGAATTCCAGTTTAATTACCTTAAAATGCAAAAAAATGTAACGTGATCATTTCGAAGCGTTGGTTATAGTTACTTGGGTCGTATTTGATGTCCCGGACAAATATCATGTGATCTGATATCGACTACGTACCAAGGCATACGGCCTGGACCATGAGAGGCGATAATACAGGCACCACTAGCGGAATTCCAGTTTAATTGCCAGAAAATGCCAAAAAATGTAACTTGATCATTTCGAAGCGTTGGTTATAGTTACTTGGGTCGTATTTGATGTCCCGGACAAATATCATGTGATCTGATATCGACTACGTACCAAGGCATACGGCCTGGACCATGAGAGGCGATAATACAGGCACCACTAGCGGAATTCCAGTTTAATTGCCAGAAAATGCCAAAAAATGTAACTTGATCATTTCGAAGCATTGTTTATGGTTCCTAGGGTCGTATTAGATGTGCCAGACAAATATCATGCAATCCGGTACAGGCTCCGTACCAAGGCGTCCGGCCTAGACCATGGCAGGCAATAATAACGACTAGCGAAATGTCAGTTTAATTGCCATAACATGCCATAAAATGTAACTTAAGCATTTCGAAACGTTAGATATGGTTCCTTGGGTTGTATTTGATGTCCCAGACATATATCATGCGATCCGGTACCGGCTCCGTACCAAGGCGTCCGGCCTAGACCATGGCAGACGATAATATAGGTACGATTAGCGGAATTCCTATTTTATTGCCAGAAAATGCCAAAAATTTAAATTGATCATTTCGAAGTATTGGTTATGGTTCCTTAGGTCGTATTGATTTACCGGACAAATATTATGCGATCCGGTACCGGCTCCATACCAATGAGTCCGGCCTGGGCCATGGCAGGCGATAATACAGGCACGACTAGCGGAATTCCAGTTTAACTGCCATAAAATGCAAAAAAAATGTAACGTGATCATTTTGAAGCGTTGGTTACGGTTCCTTGGGTCGTGTTTGATGTCCCGGACAATTATCATACGATCTGATACCGACTACATACCAAGGCGTCCGACATGGACCACGACAGGCGATAATATAGGCACGACTGGCGAAATTCCAGTTTAATTGCCATAAAATGCCAAAAAATGTAACTTGTTCATTTCGAAGCGTTGGTTATAGTTCCTTGGGTCGTATTTGATATCCCGTAAAAATATCATGCGATCCGGTACCGGCTTAGTACCAAGGCGTCCGACCTGGACCATGGCAGGTGATAATACAGGCACGACTAGGAAAATTCCAGGTTAATTGCCATAAAAGGCCAAAAAATGTAACTTGATCATTTCGAAGCATTAATTATGGTTCCTTGGGTCGTATTTCATGTCCCGAAAAAATATCATGCGATCCGATACTGGCTCCGTACCAAGGCGTCCGACCTGGACCATGGCAGGCGATAAAACATGCACGACTCGCGGAATTCCTGTTTAATTGCAAGAAAATGCCAAAAAATGTAACTTGATCATTTTAAAGCGTTGGTTATAGTTCCTTGGGTCGTATTTGATTTCCCGAAAAAATATCATGCGATCCGGTAACGGCTCCATACCAAGGCGCTCGGCCTGGACCATGGCAGGCGATAATACAGGCCTGACTGGCGGAATTCCAGTTTAATTGCCATAAAATTCCAAAAATGTAACTTGATCATTTTGAAGCGTTGGTTATCGTTCCTCAGGTAGTATTTGATGTCCTGAACAAATATCATATGATCTGGTACCGGCTCCGTACCAAGGCTTCCGGCTTGGACCATGGCAAGCGATAATACATGCAGGACTGGCGGAATTCCAATTTAATTGCCATAAAATGCAAAAAAATGTAACTTGATCATTTCGAAATGTTGGTTATGGATCCTTGGGTCTTATTTGATGTCCCGGACAAATATCATGCGATCTGGTATCGGCTCCGTACCAAGGCGCCAGGCCTGGACCATGGCAGGCGATAATACATGCATGACTGGCGGAATCCCAGTTTAATTGCCATAAAATGCCAAAAAATGTAACTTGATCATTTAGAAGCATTGTTTATGGTTCTTTGGGTCGTATTTTCTGTCACGGACTAATATCATGCGATCCGGTACCGGCTCCGTACCAAGGCATCCGGCCTAGACTATGGCAGGCGATAATACAGGCACGACTGGCGGAATTCCAGTTTAATTGCCATAAGATGCCAAAAATTGTAACTTGATCATTTCGAAGCGTTGGTTATGGTTCCTTGGATCGTATGTAATGAACTAGAGAAATATGATGTGATCCGGTACCGGCTCCGTACCAAGGTGTCTGGCCTGGACCATGGCAGGCGATAATACATGCACGACTGGCGGAATTCCAGTTTAATTGTCATAAAAGTCCAAAAAATATAAAGTGATCATTTCGAAGCGTTGGTTATGGTTCCTCGGGTTGTATTTGATGTCCTAGACAAATATCATGCGATCCGGTACCGGTACGTACTAAGGCGTCCGGCCTGGACCGTGGCAGGCGATAATACAAGCACGACTGGCGGAATTCCAGTTTAATTACCATAAAATGCCAAAAAATATAACTTAATCATTTCGTTGATTATGGTTTCTTGGGTCGTATTTGATGTCCCGGACAAATATCATGCGATCCGGTACCGGTACGTACTAAGGCGTCCGGCCTGGACCGTGGCAGGCGATAATACAAGCACGACTGGCGGAATTCCAGTTTAATTACCATAAAATGCCAAAAAATATAACTTAATCATTTCGTTGATTATGGTTTCTTGGGTCGTATTTGATGTCCCGGACAAATATCATGCGATTCGGTACCAGCTTCGTACCAAGGCGTCCAGCCTGGACCAAGGTAGGCGATAATACAAGCACGATTGACGGAATTCCAATTTAATTGCCATAAAATGCCAAAAAATGTAATTTGATCATTTCGAAGCATTGGTGATGGTTCTTTGGGTTGTATTTGATGTCCCGGACAAATATTATGCGATCCGGTACCGACTCCATACCAAGGCGTCCGGCATGGACCATGACAGGCGATAATACAAGCATGACTAGCGGAATTCCAGTTTAATTGCCATAAAATGCCAAAAAATGTAAATTTATCATTTCGAAGTGTTAGTTATGGTTCCTTGTGTCGTATTTGATGTATCGGACAAATATCATGTCATTCGGTACCGGCTCCGTACAATGGCGTCCGGCCTGGACCATGGCAGGCGATAATACAGGCACGTCTAGCGGAATTCCAAATTAATTGCCATAAAATGCCAAATAATATAACTTGATCATTTCGAAGAGTTGGTTATGGTTCCTTGGGTCGTATTTGATGTCCTGGAGAAATATCATGCGATCCGGTACCGGCTTCGTACCAAGGCGTCCGCTGGACCATGGCAGGCGATAATACAGGCACGACCGGCGGAATTGCAGTTTAATTGCCATAAAATGCCAAAAACTGTAACTTGATCATTTCAAAGCGTTAGTTATGGTTTCTTGTGTCGTATTTGATGTCCCGGACTAATATCATGCGATCCAATACCGGCTCCGTACCAAGGCATTCGGCCTGGACCATGGCAGGCGATAATACAGGCACGACTGGCCGAATTGCAGTTTAATATCCATAAAATGCCAAAAAATGTAATTTGATCATTTCAAAGAATTGGTGATGGTTCTTTGGGTCGTATTTGATGTCTCGGAAAAATATCATGCGATACGGTACTGACTCCATACCAAGGCGTCCGGCATGGACCATGACAGGCGATAATACAGGCATGACTGGCGGAATTCCAGTTTAATTGCCATAAAATTCCAAAAAATCTAACTTTATCTTTTCGAAGCGTTATTTATGGTTCCTTGTGTCATATTTGATGTCTCGGACAAATATCATGCCATCCGGTACCGGCTCCGTACAATGGCGTCCGGCCTGGACCATGGCAGGCGATAATATAGGCACGTCTGGCGGAATACCAAATTAACTGCCATAAAATGCCAAACAATGTAACTTGATCATTTCGAAGAGTTGGTTATGCTTCCTTGGGTCGTATTTGATGTTCCGGACAAATATCACGTGATCCGGTACCGGCTTCGTACCAAGGCGTCCGCTGGACCATGGCAGGCGATAATACAGGCACGATTGGCGGAATTCCAGTTTAACTACCATAAAATGCAAAAAAATGTAACGTGATCATTTCGAAGCATTGGTTATGGTTCTTTGGGTCGTGTTTGATTTACCGGAAAAATATCATGCGATCCGATGCCGACTACGTTCCAAGGCGTCCGGCCTGGACCACGGGAGGCGATAATACAGGCACGACTGGAGGAATTCCAGTTTAATTGCCAGAAAATGCCAAAAAAAGTACCTCGATCATTTCGAAGCGTTGGTTATGGTTCCTTAGGTAGTATTTGATGTCCCAAAAAAATATTATGCGATCTGGTACTGGCTCCGTACCAAGGCGTCCGGCCTGGACCATGGCAGGCGATAATACAGGCACGACTGGCGGAATTAATGTTTAACTGCCATAAAATGCCAAAAACATGTAACGTGATCATTTCGAAGCGTTGGTTATGGTTCCTTGGGTCGTGTTTGATGTCCCGGACAAATATCATACGATCTGATACCGACTACATACCAAGGCGTCCGGCATGGACCACGCCAGGCGATAATATAGGCACGACTGGCGAAATTCCAGTTTAATTGCCATAAAATGCCAAAAAATGTAACTTGATCATTTCGAAGCGTTGGTTATAGCTTCTTGGGTCGTATTTGATTTCCCGTACAAATATCATGTGATCCGGTACCGGCTCCGTACCAAGGCGTCTGACCTGGACCATGGCAAGCGATAATACAGGAACGACTGGGAGAATTCCAGGTTAATTGCCGTAAAATGCCAAAAAATGTAACTTGATCATTTCGAAGCATTAATTATGGTTCCTTGGGTCGTATTTCATGTCCCGGAAAAATATCATGCGATCCGGTATCGGATCCGTACCAAGGCATCCGACCTGGACCATGGCAGGCGATAAAACATGCACGACTCGCGGAATTCCTATTTAATTGCCAGAAAATGCCAAAAAATGTAACTTGATCATTTCGAAGCATTGGTTATGGTTCCTTGGGTCGTATTTAATTTCCCAGAAAAATATCATGCAATCCGGTAACGTCTCCGTACCAAGGCGCCCGACCTGGACCATGGCAGGCGATAATACAGGCCTGACTGGCGGAATTCCAGTTTAATTGCCATAAAATGCCAAAAAAATGTAACTTCATCATTTTGAAGCGTTGGTTCTTGTTTCTTGGGTTGTATTTGATGTCCCAAAAAAATATCATGCGATCCAGTACCGGCTTCGTACCAAGGCGTCCGGCCTGGACTATGGCAGGCGATAATACATGCACGACTGGCGGAATTCCAGTTTAACTGCCATAAAATGCCAAAAAATATAACTTGATCATTTCGAAGCATTAATTATGGTTGCTTGGGTTGTATTTCATGTCCCGGACAAATATCATGCGATCTGGTATCGGCTCCGTACCAAGGCGTCAGGCCTGGACGATGGCAGGCGATAATTCATGCACGACTGGCGGAATTTCAGTTTAATTGCCATAAAATGCAAAAAAATGTAACTTGATCATTTCGAAGCATTGGTTATGGTTCTTTGGGTCATATTTTTTGTCACGGACTAATATCATGCGATCCGGTACCGGCTCCGTACCAAGGCATCCGGCCTAGACCATGGTAGGCGATAATACAGGCACGACTGGCGGAATTCCAGTTTAATTGCCATAAAATGCCAAAAATTGTAACTTGATCACTTCGAAGCGTTGGTTATGGTTCCTTGGGTCGTATGTGATGAACTAGAGAAATATGATGCGATCCGGTACCGTCTCCGTACCAAGGCGTCTAGCCTGGACCATGGCATGCGGTAATACATGCACGACTGGCGGAATTCCAGTTTAATTGCCATAAAATTCCAAAACATATAAAGTGATCATTTCGAAGCGTTGGTTATGGTTCCTTGGGTCGTATTTGATGTCCCAGACAAATATCATGCGATTCGGTACCGGCTACGTACTAAGGCGTCCGGCCTGGACCATGGCTGGTGATAATACAGGCACGACTGGCGGAATTCCAGTTTAATTACCATAAAATGCCAAAAAATGTAACTTAATCATTTCAAAGCGTTGGTTATGGTTCCTTGGGACGTATTTGATGTCCCGGAAAAATATCATGCGATTCGGTACCAGCTCCGTACCAAGGCGTCCAGCCTGGACCAAGGCAGGCGATAATGCAAGCACGATTGACGGAATTGCAGTTTAATTGCCATAAAATGCCAAAAAATGTAACTTGATCATTCCGAAACGTTAGTTATGGTTCCTTGTGTCGTATTTGATGTTACGGAATAATATCATGTGAACCAGTACCGGCTCCGTACCAAGGCGTTCGGCCTGGACCATGGCAGGCGATAATACAGGCACGACTGGCAGAATTGAAGTTTAATTGCCATAAAATGCCAAAAAATGTAATTTGATCATTTAGAAGCGTTGGTGATGGTTCTTTGGGTCGTATTTGATGTCCCGAAGAAATATCATGTGATCCGGTACCGACTCCATACCAAGGTGTCCGGCCTGGAGCATGGCAGGCGATAATACAGGCACATCTGGCGGAATTCCAAATTAATTGCCATAAAATGCCAAACAATGTAACTTGATCATTTCGAAGAGTTGGTTATGGATCCTTGGGTCATATTTGATGTCCCGGAATAATATCATGTGATCCGATGCCGACTATGTACCAAGGCGTCCGGCCTGGACCACGAGAGGCGATAATACAGGCACGACTGGAGGAATTCCAGTTTAATTGCCAGAAAATGCCAAAAAAAGTACCTTGATCATTTTGAAGCGTTGTTTATGGTTCCTTGGGTAGTATTTGATGTCCCAAAAAAAATTATGCGATCTGGTCCTGGCTCCGTACCAAGGCGTCCGGCCTGGACCATGGAAGGTGATAATACCGGCACGACTAGCGGAATTACAGTTTAACTGCCATAAAATGCAAAAAAATGTAACGTGATCATTTTGATGCATTGGTTATGGTTCTTTGGGTCGTATTTGATGTCCCGGACAAATATGATGCAATCCGGTACCGACTCTGTACCAGGGCGTCTGGCCTGGACCATGGGAGGCGATAATACAGGTACGACTGGCGGAATTCTAGTTTAATTTCCTTAAAATTCCAAAAAATGTAACTTTATCATTTCGAAGCATTAGTTATGGTTCCTTGGGTCGTATTTGATGTCCCGGATAAATATCATGAGATCCGGTACCGGCTCCGTTCCAAGGCGTCCGGCCGGGACCAAGGCAGGCGATAATACAGGCACGACTGGCGGAATTCCAGTTTAACAGCCATAAAATTCCAAAAAAATGTAACTTGATCATTTTGAAGCATTGGTTATGGTTATTTGGGTCGTGTTTGATGTACCGAACAAATATTATGCGATCCGGTACTGGCTCCGTACCAAGGCGTCCGACCTGGGCCATGGCAGGTGATAATACAGGCACGACTGGCGAAATTCCAGTTTAATTGCCATAAAATGCCAAAAAATGTAAGTTGATCATTTTGAAGCGTTAGTTATGGTTCCTTGGGTCGTATTTTATGTCCCGGAGAAATATCATGCGATCCGGTCCCGGCTCCGTACCAAGGCATCCGGCTGGGACCATGGCAGGCGATAATACAGGCACGATTGGAGGAATTCCAGTTTAATTGCCATAAAATGCAAAAAAATATAACATGATCATTTCGAAGCGTTGGTTATGGTTCCTTAGGTCGTACTTGATATCCCGGAAAAATGTCATTCGATCCGGTGCCGGCTCCATACCAAGGCATCCGTCCTGGACCATGTCAAGCGATAATACAGGCACGACTGGCATAATTCCAGTTTAATTGCCTTAAAATGCCAAAAAATGTAACTTGATCATTTCGAAGCATTAGTTATGGTTCCTTGGGTCGTTTTTGATGTCTTGGAAAAATATCACGCGATTCGGTATCGGCTCTGTACCAAGGCATCCGGGCGAGACCATGGCAGGCGATAATACAGGCACGATTGGAGGAATTCCAGTTTAATTACCATAAAATGCAAAAAATATGTAACGTGATCACTTTGAAGCATTGGTTACGGTTCCTTGGGTCGTATTTGATTTCCCGAAAAAATATTATGCGATCTGGTGCTGGCTCTGTACCAAGGCATCCGGCCTGGACCATGGCGTTATATACCTTGCATTTTATGTGCTTTAATGATGAAAATACACGTCGTATGTGCCTAATGGGGTTTATT